>CM065594.1:265288784-265566349 GCA_033119425.1 Bufotes viridis
CCCATTCACTTCAGTGGGTCGGCAAATCCGGAGATGTGTAACGGAACCACGGAACGAAACACTACGGAGTGCTTCTTTGGGATTCCGTTCTGTACCGCAAAAAAATAGAACATGTCCTATCTTTTTGCAGAACAGACTAATGCAGAGCCATTCAAATTGAATGGGTCTGGATTCATCCTGGCGGCCGTACGGAGCTTGCCCGTGCATTAGGGACCGCAGCACGGAACGGACCACCTACGGCCGTGTGCATGAGCCCTTAATGTCTAGTAGCAGCATCAGCTTCACTGCTGATAGAGGCAACTGTCTCAAGACCCAGAGTATACTCCATGATGGATGTAGATATATGGAAAGAGGGGCACTCAAATATCTAAGCCAAATGTTCAGATATAGTATTTAATAGCTATGATAAAACACACAAATGCTAAAAACACAAATGATAAAAAACTGCATGCATAAAACAGAAATGGTACACAGATAAAACGTATTTCAATGGATGCAATTGGGCCGTCTGTTTAAGTCCACATGCACCCCTATTGTATTGTTAATCCACTTAATGGGTGATGCCAATTACTTCGTCCTTTACTCCAGAGCCCGCTGGAGATATTTGAGACGTAAAGTCACACTTAGTATGAAGATGAAAGTTCCAGTAGTAGTGTAAGTATTGCTATCACATTCAATAATTGCACATACGGTACTTTACCGCTTCTTGAGATGCCGCCGGCCGCTCATGCGCTGGTGTGTTTGTTCTTCCAGGACCTTTCGCGGCGTCCCACGTGGTCCTCCGCGTCATACACCGTGGCGTCCCACGTGACGCGCGTTTCACGCGCTGATTGGTTCAGCTTGGTTCAGCTTCTCCTGCAATGGAGCTGCTAGTCTCGATAAAATTGAGACAGCACTTGTTCGGTATGCGGCTTGTGTGCGGTTTTCGGACGTCCAAATTTGGCTCTCACTACTGTTATACCCAGACGCATTTTGGGACGTACGACTGTCCCTTCCTCAGTGGTGGATGTGTAAGATGATGAGACTTATTGGCCAGCATTAACTTCAGTTCTCTTCCTGTCAAGGTGAGGTGCTTGGTCTATTAGGACCCAATGGAGCAGGGAAAACCACATCTGTGTACATGCTGGCGGGTGAGGAGGAACCAACCGCAGGCAACGTAAGTATCCTCAAAATCTGAGAGGATTATAAATGTGGTAGAAATGAGGAAAAGACAAAAACTGGAGCTACCAAACAAGCTATTCTATAATCTATCACCCCAACTGCAATTTGTTCCGGGTTAGGCTGCATTCACATGTCCGTGGAACACCGGACTGGCACCCTGCTTAGTGCAGGAGCGCACGGCGTAATTTGTTCCTATGACACCGTGCGCTCCTGCACGAAGCAGGGTGCCAGTCCGGTATCACACGGTCCATGTTCCACGGACGTGTGAATGCAGCCTTACAATGGATTCAAGTTCTAGCAGGTTTTCTTAGTGTGAGATGTATGTGGGCAGGGTTCATGTGGCTGTAATGTCGTATGCTGCCGAGTATTCCTTTCCTCCATTATGAAGGTTCCCAGATCTAGAGGTCCCCAGGAAGACAGTTCTGTACTGTCAGTATTTTGTTCCTTATTGATGCATTATATCCGCTCGTACCGTACACTGATTGCGCCGTCTGCAGGTAGAGCTGTGCGGGGTCGGATCCCCTGTGTCCCAGAAGATGGATGAGTGCACCGCCTTCCTTGGCTATTGTCCTCAGATGAGCACCTTGTGGCCTAGCCTGACCGTAAAGGAACATCTAGAGATTTATGCTGCTGTGAAAGGACTGAGGAATGAAGATGCGAACACGGCCATCAGACGGTAAGCCACGTCCATCACATGTCCTTTAGGCCTCATGCACACAACTGTATGTATTTTGAGGTCCACAAATTATGGATACCGTCCGTGTTGCACCCGCATTTTTCCGTGGTCCGCATTTTGGGGCCAAGTATAGGACATGTTCTATCTTTTTGCGGAACAGACGTACAGATGCAGAAAGCACACAGACCACAGAGCCTTTGAAGTCAATGGGTCCGTAAAAAAAAATGCAGACAGCACCTGTATTTTGTTAATACGCAGTTTGTAGACTGCAAAATGGACAGGGTCGCGAGCATGAGCCCTTAGGCTTCATGCACACGACCGTATCAATATTTTGGTATGTAAACCAAGGATACGGACATCTTCCGTTTGTTGCTTTTCACACTCCCATCAATAGATTTGACTATTCTCGTCCGCAATATAGGAGAACAATAGGACACATTCTATAATTTACAGAACAGCCACACAGATCCGCAAAAAAAAAAAACGTATGTGTACATGGCCCCAGAGGAATGAATGGGTCAGTGTGCAGTGGGCTGAGGATCCACATGGTATTTAGGCTCTGTTCAGGTCATATTAAAGGGTTTCTGTCACCAGATTTAACCCTTTTAAACTGGTTGACATTAGTAATGTGCTAATGTCAGCAGACCCTAAGGCCTCTTTCACACGGGAGTCACTTTTGACGCCCGGATCAGAGGCGGGTGCTTTGCGGGAAAATGCGTGATTTTACCGCGCGAGTACAAAGCGTTTTAATGCGTTTTGCACGCGCGTGGGAGAAATCTGCATGTTTGGTACCCAGACCCGAAGCCGGACTTCATCACTGAAGTCCGGTTTCGGGTTGAGTATTCTGTAGATTTTATTATTTTCCCTTATAACATGGTTATAAGGGAAAATAATAGCATTCTCAATAAAGAATGCTTTGTAAAATTGGATTGAGGGGTTAAAAATAAAAAACGTAACTCACCTTAGCCACTTGATCGCGTAGTTGCTGATCTCTTCTCTCTTCAAGCATTAGCTGCAGTCTAAAGGACCTGTGATGACATCACATCACATGGTCCAATGTGATGTGACAGCATCACAGGTCCTTTAGATGGCAGCTAATGCTTGAAGAGAGAAGAGATCGGCAACTACGCGATCAAGTGGCTAAGATAAGTTAAGTTTTTTATTTTTAACCCCTCAATCCACATTTTACAAAGCATTCTGTAGTGAGAATGCTATTATTTCCCCTTATAACCATGTTATAAGGGAAAATAATAAAGATCGGGTCCCGTCTCTTAGTAACCATGTGGGAAAATCGCACTGCATCCGCACTTGATTGCGGATGCTTGCGATTTTCCCGCAGCCCAATTCTTTATGGGGCCTGCGTTGCGTGAAAAACGCAAAATATAGAGCATGCTGCGATTTTCACGCAACGCAGAAGTGATGCGTGAAAATCACCGCTCATGTGCACAGCCCCATAGAAATGAATGGGTCCGGATTCAGTGCGGGTGCAATGCGTCCACCTCACGCATTGCACCCGCGCAGAAATCACGCCCGTGTGAAAGGGGCCTAACTCTCCTAATCTTATGCTTCTTGATGCTCCCATTACTGCACAACTTTTATAATATGCTAATTAGCTTCTAGGAGCAGTGGAGGCGTTGCTCTTGCATCTAGAGGCTCCGTTCGCCCACCTCAAGTCACGCCCTGCCGTCCTTGATTGACAGGGCCAGCGTTCGTCTTCTCAGGCTGGCCCTGTGTGCTGGATAAATCTCGCGCAGTCCCAGGACGGAGGGCCGGCAGGAAGAGATGAGCGCTGCCTGGCCCTGTCAATCAAGGACGGCAGGGCGTGACTTAAGGTGGGCGAACGGAGCCTCTAGGAGCAGGAGCAACGCATATTATAAGAGTTAAAATTGTGCAGTAACGGGGGCATCCAGAAGCATAAGTTTAGGAGAGTTAGGGTCTGCTGCCATTAGCACATCACTAATGTCAGTCAGTTTAAAAGGGTTAAATCTGGTGACAGAAACCCTTTAAAGCCTGCCGTCTAACATACATGTTGGGACGTTGTCCAGCGTACAGCTCAAACAGAAGGCTCCGATGTATGTCGCTTTACAGGCATACGTCACCCATAGATTCTAATACAAAAATATACCATGTGGTATCCTTATTTTTTTTTTGCGGTTTACCTCTGCATGAAAAAGCATAGTCAGCTTCATTATTCTGTCCAAAAAGTTACGCAGACATATACCAGCCCGTTGGATATTCTTTTGTCTTTCGTCAGGTGAATGGAGCCCTAACGAAACTGTAAGTGGTGATTAATGCAATGTATATAGGGCCTTACCATACAGATAACCCACTTATATACTGTAGTATTCTGTATTCAGGGCCCTGATAATACCGTAATAAACTGTTCTGTTATGTGTTTTTCACCGGTTTCACCACTAGAGGGCACCATAGGTCACAGTAAGGCTACATGCACATAACCTGCTGTTTTACGACATGCTAACGACAGACCCGTGATTCTTCATTTCTGTCCGTTGTGCATCCATTCTGAAAAATATGGCTGTATTGTATTTTTGCGGACAGCACAAAAAAAACAAAAACAAAGGGGGGAAATTGGGGCTGTCCCTTGAGTTTCCAGGCAATGGATCCGCAAAATGCAGATTGGTGGCTTCTGTGTGCAATCTGCAAATTTTGTAGACCCCTTGACTTAAATTGGACCACGGACCACATTATGTCACCAAGAATAGTTGCAGGTAGTTGTCTTTGTTGCAGGAAGGACATACTGATGCGGACAGCACACGGATGACTTCTGTGTGCTGCCCGCATTTTATGCTTACTCGTAGAAATGAATGGCTACACGGGTGATCCGCAAGAAATGCAGATCGGACACAGAAGACAGATACGCTTCTGTGCCTGAGATCATTGAGCGAGATGCTACATGAGTCAGAACAGGGGAGAATCCATCTTCAAATCAGGACTCGTAACACAAAGCAGAATTGTAACACAAAGCATCTGAGGAAGATTGGGAGCAAGAAGTAGCCCTGGAAAAAAAATCCTAAAAGTGGCCCCATGTTGTAGGGGGGGGAAGGGGGGGGGGTCAAATTGACAGAAAGCGGGGCAAAACAAATAGGCGGAGTCAGCAATACATAGCGCAAAATACCGTCCCATCAGAACCATATACCACAGAGCAGCACAATATACTGCCCCATAAGCTGTCCCTCTAGAGCAGTGGTCCTCAACCTTTTTTCTGTGGCGGGGCTTAGGGGGTGCTGGTCGGCGCTGACTAATTCACGCGCATAACAAAACACAAGGTGCATATTAAAATATATGACACTATATAACCCCCAATGCCTCAGATCAACCCCCCACCTGACAGCCAGCCATCAGCCCCCATGTCAGCCAGCCATCAGCCCCCCATGTCAGCCAGCCATCAGCCCCCCATGTCAGCCAGCCATCAGCCCCCCATGTCAGCCAGCCATCAGCCCCCCATGTCAGCCAGCCATCAGCCCCCCATGTCAGCCAGCCATCAGCCCCCATGTCAGCCAGCCATCAGCCCCCCATCTCAGCCAGCCATTAGCCCCCCATCTCAGCCATTAGCCCCCATGTCAGCCATCAGCCCCCCATGTCAGCCATTAGCCCCCATGTCAGCCAGCCATCAGCCCCCATGTCAGCCAGCCATCAGCCCCCATGTCAGCCAGCCATCAGCCCCCATGTCAGCCAGCCATCAGCCCCCATGTCAGCCAGCCATCAGCCCCCATGTCAGCCAGCCATCAGCCCCCATGTCAGCCAGCCATCAGCCCCCATGTCAGCCAGCCATCAGCCCCCATTTCAGCCAGCCATCAGCCCCCCATTTCAGCCAGCCATCAGCCCCCCATTTCAGCCATCAGCCCCTCATGTTAGCTATCAGCCCCCATGTCAGCCATCCATCAGCCTCTCATGTTAGCTATCAGCCCCCATGTCAGCCATCCATCAGCCTCTCATGTTAGCTATCAGCCCCCATGTCAGCCATCCATCAGCCTCTCATGTTAGCTATCAGCCCCCATGTCAGCCAGCCATCAGCCCCCCATGTTAGCTATCAGCCCCCATGTCAGCCATCCATCAGCCCCCCATGTTAGCTATCAGCCCCCATGTCAGCCAGCCATCAGCCCCCCATGTCAGCCATCCATCAGCCTCTCATGTTAGCTATCAGCCCCCATGTCAGCCATCCATCAGCCTCTCATGTTAGCTATCAGCCCCCATGTCAGCCAGCCATCAGCCCCCCATGTTAGCTATCAGCCCCCATGTCAGCCATCCATCAGCCTCTCATGTTAGCTATCAGCCCCCATGTCAGCCATCAGCGCAAATGAAATAAAACACATACCTCTCCTGCTCCTGGACGCCACCGCTCCTCACCATCGCGGCCATGATTGCCGCGGCCCAGAAAACAATCTTCCAGGGCCTGGTCCTGGGCCGCGGTTGGGGACCGCTGCTAGAGTGGTCATCAATAGATCCTATTTTCTGTCCTCCTCCAGTTCTCTCTGATTAAAATATGGAGGTGAGATGTGGGCCAGAGCAGTTAAATTCAGGAGGACATGTGCAGTCGCTGGCCGGGTACATGAGTACCCGATTAATTACCCCTGGGAGCTCACTATGTACCCGGCCAGAGGCAGAGAGGAGGACTTGGGCAGCCCCCCTGGGCATAGGCCCACCAGGGAGTTTCCCTGTAAGGTCTATGGCCAGTCCGCCCCTGAAAAGCATGTTAGAAATTTGCATTGTTTATTCCGTTTTTTCATTCTCCGCCTTTCTCATCATCTCAGCGTCACTGATGCTTTGGAGCTGAAAGACCAGTTGGGAAAACAGGCCAAGAAGTTATCTGCTGGAGTGTCCAGAAAGGTGAGCAGGTCGTCCATCTTTATGGTGCGGCCATACAGGTGTCACCAGTTCTCCGTCCATTTAGGGGAAGAAAATCTTCTGGGAAACATATTTGAACCTTCCTTTGGATAAAATATGCAGCGTCAATGCATCTGTTTGCTGAGGAGCCTGACAACTGGGTGACTACCTCCAGGTTATTTGCCGCTAATGAAACCGTAGGCACTACTGTACTCTGTCCTTTCGGAGGGTGAATGTACACGAGACGTCCTGATAGCGCAGGAGGAGCTGAGCAGATTAATGTACTGAATCTTTTCTCATAGAATAATAAAATCTCTTCATTTATTTTTTGAAATATCTGCACTGTTCGGGCTTATAGGAGTCCAGGGGGCGGTCTCATCTGCCAGTCATTGAGTAGCCCCGCCCCCTTGACTCATTCACACCCAGCTGGAAGCGAGCGTTGTTGCAGGACATCCGTCTCTTTCTATTTCAGGTGTCTTTTGCCATCAGTATGCTGGGGAACCCCACCATTGTGCTCCTGGATGAACCCTCTACCGGGCTGGACCCGAGAGGTCAGCAGCGTCTCTGGTAAGAAAACATGGCGCCTCTACCCAGGAGTTCCCACCACTAAGCTTCCTTACACCCCACAGCGCCATCTTTCTTCTTACCTTGAAGGCGAGCCATCAGAGCGGCTTTCAAGAACAAGGATCGGGGGGCCATACTGACCACCCACTACATGGAGGAGGCAGAGGCTGTGTGTGACCGCGTCGCCATCATGATTGCCGGCAAGCTCAGGTAAAATGAACGGTTCATGGACTTTTCCAGTCATTATATTATAAAGATACTCTCCTCCAAATCTCTGATTGCTGACAGTGAATGGATTCAGTCCAGTGTACAGTCCGCGGCTGAATCTCGTTTCAGTGTATCAGTGTAGATGACAGCTACCCACCAGCAGTTCAGTGCGGTGAATCAGTTGTTCCGCATTTGAGTTTTTTTTTTTTCCCCTCTGATTTAAGTCCTCTTCCGTTCCGTTATTCGACAAAACATATCCGTATGATTTCCGTATGCGATCCGTTTTTTGCAGATCGGAAACGGTAACTTATTAATCACCAAACACATGAGCAATATGAGCTGCGCATAGCATTTTTACAGTATGGATCTGCAAAATACGGATGACATACGCATGTGTTCGTATTTTTTGCAGACCCATTGACTTGAATGGGGCCTTGGACTGTGATTTGCGGACAATAATGGCTCGTTCACACGACCATATGGTTTTGTGGTCTGTTTTCAACTAATCCGTTTTTGGTTTCAGTAGTGTTTCGGTTCCGCTTATAAGCATATAATAATGTTTTAACAGTAAGTACATTGAAAAATTGGGCTGGGCTTACAATTTTAAATAGATACTTGCGCAAAAACAGAACTGATACAGAAGACATGCATTCCGTATGCATTCCGTTTTTTTTTACAGCTCTATTGACTTAAATGGAGCCACTGAACGTGATTTGCGGGCAATAATAGGACATGACTCAAAATGTAGCGGAATGGAAAAACGGAAATGGAATGCATACGGAGTACATTCCTTTTTTTTGCGGACCCATTGAAATGAATAGTATACGGTCTGTATACGAAACCAAACGCAAAAAATGGCCCGTATACGCAACGCAAAAAACGTTTTTGTTTGAACGAGCCCTAGTAGGACATGCACTACTTTTTTGCTGAACGGCCTTGCCGCCAAAAACGGAAATGGAATGCACACGGAGTAACTTCCGTATTTTCTTCAGCCCCATTGAAGTTAATGGTTCCGCATACAGACCGCACAAAAAACGGAACGAAAGCGGAAAAAAATCTGGTCGTGTGCATGAGCCCTAACAAAGACAGTCAGACAGGGAAGATTGCCTTAGGCCTCATGCACACGACCCTATGTATTTTGCGGTCCGCAAAAAATACAGATGACGTCCGTGTGCATTCCGAATTTTGCAGAACGGAACAGCTGGCCCCTAATAGACCAGTCCTATCCTTGTCCATAATGCGACAATAATAGGACATTTTCTATTTTTGTGTGGAACAGACATACGGAAATGGAATGCACATGAGGTAACTTCGTTTTTTTTTTTTGTGGACCCATTGAAGTTAATGGTTACGCATACGGTCCACAAAAAAAAACGGAACGGACACAGCAAGAAAAAATTATCGTGTGCATGAGCCTTTAGTGAGAGGTGCTAATGCAATGTAAAATGCTCACGATCTCACAACAGGCTCATTGGTCCGGGTAGAGGTATG
Organism: Bufotes viridis; assembly: GCA_033119425.1. Lineage (NCBI taxonomy): Eukaryota > Metazoa > Chordata > Amphibia > Anura > Bufonidae > Bufotes > Bufotes viridis. The sequence continues at coordinate 265,297,729 of CM065594.1, forward strand.
ACATATGGAGATTTGCTGTGACCTCCCATATACAGACTCAGTGATTAGAATTAGGGCTTGTTCACACGAACGTGCCGTGTTTTGCGGTATACAAATTGCAGATCCACAAAACACAGATGCTGCCCGTGTGCCTTCCGCAATTTGCGGAACGGACGGCTCTTTATAGAAATACCTATTCTTGTCCGCAAAACGGACAAGAATAGGACATGTTCTATTTTTTTGCGGGGTCACGGAACGGAGAAACGGATGCGGACAGCACATGGAGTGCTGTCCGCATCTTTTGCGGCCCCATTGAAGAGAATGGATCCGCGCCTGAGCCGTAAAAAATGTGGCTCGGATGCGGAACCAAACCAAGGTCGTGTGAATGAGCCCTTAGTCTTAGAACCCGGACTATGTTCCCAAATATAATATAGGGAGGATATGTACAGTTAAATGGGTATATTGTTGCTGCACCCAATCCTGTATCTGTATCCTCCTATGCACCTGGTACAGAATTGCCTGGGTGCACCGGGTGCATGGAATGCTAATAGGGTTACATATAAGTCCATATACCTGACACAGCCAGTTTAATGTGGACTATCCCATAAGCATATCGCTACCACCAGACAGCGGTACTGTCCCAGCCTGCTCGACGCGTTTCTGTGTCCATAGAACGGACACTTCGTCAGAAGCAGAGGCAGAAAGACTGGGAGAAGATAGTAGCCTAACTGTGGGAGCTGGCGGTGAACGCTGCACGTGTGGTGAGCAGCATTATCGGCGCTAGAATGGGCGTACGTGCCCGTCCGTTACGTCTCATTAAATAGGGATGCGCCCGTCCCAGGCGGCGAATCGGTAAAGGAGGGCGCGTCAAAACGTAGCAGACACGCTGTGGCGGTATACATTAGATAAGTATGCTTCTCTCCCTTGACAATGAAGCGGGGGACCCTTAGGCGGCTCTAAGTCACATGAGGGTATTTATAATGACCGTAACAGTGCGGCAATAACGGAGGACTACTAAATAACAGGAGGCCAGAATATATATATATATATATATATACATAATGGCCAATAAAATCACATGGAGAGACCTAAAGCATAACCGGGGACGTCAAAGGTATTAGCAACAAGAGCGTAGACTGATCCCATAAATGTCACTAGAGCTGATTGAGCGATCAGATCGATATTTTAGACCCAAAAAGCTAAATACGGGGGCATGGAAAGTCCATTTACCAATCACATTTAGGGAGTTATAATACAAAGTGAAATATAACATTACATCACGTTGAAGAAAATGATAGTGACCTTAGAGCAAAGTAAAGGTTGTAGTAGTCCCTTATTGTTAGATATTACTAAGAGGCGGCAGGATGGATGGATTCATCGATAAAGCAGGTGAAACCGCTGCGGCCATTCGAACCCCTAGGTGTGTCTGTATTCGGGTTCCTTTCTGAGGAGTCTCTTATCAAGATCCCCTCATCTCGGTAGTCGACGGACCTCTAAATCATAGCAGTACGACCAGAACGTAAATCACTCACATGTCTCACAATAGGGGTGTCTCTATTATTGCGAATATGGTTTAGGTGTTCGCCAATTCGCCGTCACAATTCATAGTGCAAGCCGCAAATCGCACGTGACGAGATATACAACCGCTGTGGTTCTGCAATCAATGAATGTCCTAATCTCATATGCTTTGGATGTGGTTGTGCTGGTAAAAGTTTTGCCCGTTTTTATGCCGCACAGCCACTACACTAAAAGGTGCCTTTCGTCTTCAAGGGTAGCCATGTGTGAGATTGTGAGGGTGTCCTTCAGATTTCTGCCCCTCCGGTACGTGACGGTGGGGGAATCTCTGAGTAACTTGCCTACGTCCAGAGAATACACCAATAGGAGGGATGATATCCCTGACCTCTCTGCAGCCCGCATCAAAAGTACCGATGGTTCTGATCGTGTCCTCGTCCTCTTATGTTCCTTTCGGGCTAAGTAAACTGTTACGCCCAGTGTTGTGACCGACAATTTAACCCTTTAAATGCAAATCCTCACTCCTATTGTAGTTCATATGACACCTTTTTCTTTGCTTTATCTGCACATGGACTGACAATCTGTGTCGCGGGAACAAAAAAGCGACTTTTTCAAAAAGTCTAAAATCTGTATAAAAAAACTGCATGTTCATTAAAAACCGTGTCGAAAACTGGTGCGTTTTACATGCTCATTTTTTCTGCCTAAAGTCCACAGGCTAATGTACCGTGATGTAGACATGTGCCAGTACATTATAGTGAAAAGGGTTAAATCCCCATATGGGGTCTAAAATGGACCCGTCACCTCCGCTGACATGTCTGTTTAGTAATGACTTGCATCCGCCATGTAATAACAATTCTGGAGCATCTATTCGTATGTCTCCATAATGTACCATTCCTCTATTATTCCTGCTGGAAGTTATGAATATATTATTAACCGTTTGCAATGAAGATCCAGATGGGTATTACCAGTTGGGGGTGTGTCCCAGTGCAGTCTAACACTATCCAATCAGTGCTGCCAGTGTCATACTGTGTAGGGACACCCCCCAAGCTAGTAACACCCAACATTGCAAACGGCTGGCAATACATTCATAACTTCTCGCAGGAATGGAAGAGGACCAGCACAACAACGAGTTTCAGAACTGTTATTACACAGGGAATGCAAGTAGTTACTAAAACAGACATGTCAGGAGAGGGGACAGGGGCTCTAAGGACAGAGTAAAATGAATATAAAAACCCCCCTCAAATTATTAAAGGGGTATTCCGACCTCTAAAGTGTACTTCAGTACCGCAGCTCCCATCCCGTCTATGACATATTTGTCATGTGGCGGTTACATGAATGGCGCCTGTACATGGACTGAGCTGTCACACTACAAAATGTAAAGCCAGGACTAGACTAGGACCAGACGAGTCACATCTACCAGAAGTGACCGAGACAAGATCCGAAATGTGCCAGGAGGTGGCGCTGTAACGGCTGATTTTTCTGCCCAGATGCATCGGCTCCATACAGGAACTAAAGAGCAAATTCGGCAAAGACTATCTCCTGGAGATCAAAGTGAAAGATCCGCTGCAGCAGCTGGAGGCCATTCACAGGGAAGTGATCCGCCTGTTCCCTCACGCAGCCAGACAGGACAGGTAAGTACTGCAATCCAGCGCCACTGCCCTGACCCACTATTATCACTATTTACTTAGTGCCAACATATCCTATAGCGCTGTACATCACTCCCTTTGTTCCTGTCATTGAACGGGATCTTTCATTTCTTACTTCCTGTCCTGGTCACATTACGGCGGTTGTAAACCACAGCAATATGCGGTTTTATTGCGGATAAAACTGGCAAAAATCCCTTGTCTATTTCCTATCCACAGGATAACTGATAAGTATATGACTGCGGGGACCCCTCCGATTAGAAGACAGGGGACCAAGAGTCCCCCAGAGTGAATGGAGCAATGGTCCCGCATGCGCACCGCATTCATCTCTGTGGGACTGTCGAAGAACAACGCTCGATTATACCCTGCAGTCCCATAGAGATGACGATCTGTGGGGTCCCCAGCAGATACTTAAAGGAAACCTGTCAGCAACGTTATGCTAACCTCACTGAGGGCAGCATAAATTAGTGACAGAAATGCTGATGTCAGCGATGTGTCACTCATGAGCTAAAAGTAAGTGGTTGCCGAGAACCAGCATCATAATCATTACAGCTCAGGCCTAGAAAAGAGTCAAATCTACCTGAGAAGAGTCATGATTATTCCATAATCTCCTGCTCTCTCACCCATCTGCTGATGATTGGCAGTTCTCTGCTAGAGAGAAAGGGAGAAAACTCGGTAGAAGCCTGTCAGTCATCAGCAGGTGGGCAGGAGAGCAGGAATGAATGAATAACCAGGACCGTGACTCTTTTCCAGGCCCAGTCTGCAATGATTGTGATGTTGGTTCTCGGCAACCACTTACTTTTTACTTATAAATGACAGACCGCTGAAATCAACTCACCTGTCTCTACTTTATTTTGCTGTTAGTATGGGTAATATAACGTTGATGACAGGTTCCCTTTAACCCCTATCCACAGAATCAAAGACATAAGTTCTTATGGTGGGACAACCCAATCAGTTTGATAACTGCACTGACTGCATGTGGCCGTGGTTTACGGCCGCTGCTACGTGTGCCCATACCCTACTGGAGCCATGTCTTGTAGGGAGCAGTGCACCTACGACCGTCATCCGCTGTGTGCATTGTATGGGAGCCCTCGTAACCACAGTGAACATGGAGGGAGCAGCAATGAACGAGGCCTCGGTGGATCTTGTGTGTGACCGCTCTGTCCTTCCTCTATTCCCACAGATTCTCCTCTTTGCTGGTGTACAAGATACCGAAGGATGATGTGGGCAGCCTGTCGCACGCCTTCTTTCTCCTGGAGGAAGGTACAGCCCCATCTTCTCTAGATCATAGTAAGGTCGCATTCACATGGCTGTATCTGTGCTCCACAGCCGCAGGGGAGAAGAAAAACTAATCCAATCCCATACGCGTGGATATGGAGCACGCATACAAACAGCGCCACCCTTGTCTATGGGCTGCGTCTGGTATTGCAGTTCAACTTGAATCCTGCAATTCTATACACAACCCGGTTCCAGCAGTGGAGCAGACCCTTTAGTACTGATGTGCTGTAGCTTTTCAGTGGCACAGCACCTTCCACAGAGACCACGCTCCCCAATATGACTATGTTCTGCTTCCCCTCCACAGCTAAGCGAGCATACAGCATTGAAGAGTACAGCTTCTCCCAGCCCACCCTGGAGCAGGTAACTCTATACTATCCTATAGAGCAGGCATCCTCAAACTGCGGCCCTCCAGCTGTTGTAAAACTACAACTCCCACAATGCCCTGCTGTAGGCGGATACCTGTAGTCTGTTCGGGCATGCTGGGAGTTGTAGTTTTGCAACAGATGGAGAGCCGCAGTTTGAGGATGCCTACTACAGAGAAGTGGTGGCTAACTTTCGTCACTCCAGATGTGGTGAAACTACAACTCCCATTATGCTCCATTCATTTCTATGGAGTTTTGACAACAACCAAGCAAGTGTGCATCTTGGGAGTTGTAGTTTTACCACAGCTGGAGTGCAGGAGGTTAAACATCACAGCTATAGGGCAAAGCCTGAAACTATTTCCAGCCCGATTCTACCGGGCAGGTCATGTGGGGGGTACGTATAGGAATGGATAGGAAGAACATTTCTAGTTTCCTTCTTCTACTCCCCAGGTATTCCTTGAGCTCGCCAAGGAGCAGGAGCTGGAGGACACCGACGTGAGCCACAGCTTCCAATGGAAACAACTGAGAGCAGAGGCCATGTGAGGGCAGAGTCAGGGGCGCACCGTGTACCCATCACCATGCCAAAGAATGCAGCTCGCACACAATCCTGAATGGCACATCTAGACGCAAGTGCTGGACTGCGGCATAAAGAAGCTCACCCACCATTCAGGATTTTGGGGGCAACCCCCTACAGGAGCTATTTCCTGGTGCAAAGAAAACAGCTATACCTAAGGAATGGGCATTATACATCTATACTTACCGGGGAGTCTTCCAACAGATCAGATTGGCTAAACCCAAAGATTCTCGTGGGATCGTCCAACCATGTAATGTGCATGGGGGCTTCCTGACTCTGCCCCAATGACAGATTCAGGGATCCAATCCTTGACTTTTTGGGGACATAAGTCGCCATTAGCACACAGAGACTGTCTGGCACCGACCGACCAGGAGACATGCATGCTCGTCTGCACCAGACATGCATGTGTATAGGGTTTAGGGGTAATAGCGCTCAGCTGAACAGGCGGCTCAGTCTCGTCTCCAGCCCTTATCCCCGTCACACAACCCTATCCTCTGACATGTGAGGGGATAATATATTGGGGTCTGGGTGCCGAGACCCTGCCGATCACTATAACAAGGGACATTATATAAAAATAACCAGGGCTTTTCTGTATGTAATGTAGCAGTGCTGGGCCTGTATTCAGTGCAGGGCTTGTAGGACCCTGTGCAGACAATGCTGTTATGAGCTTCTGCTCCATATTCCAGTCTAACCTGTGTATTATGTCCTCCTGTAAGCAGCAGTGTAATACTTAGGCTTAAACCTGCATCCTCAGCGCCTCTTGGGTCTGTGTGTGTCCTCATCCTGACCACTATATGGATAACATGGTATATAGGCTGCAGTTCTTACCTGCACAATGTGTTAGTACAAAGATATGTGGATTGTTCCCGATTGGTGTGCTATTACTTTGTGAAACGTTTCGCCGAATGGTTCACTAAATATCGACGTTTTTGTGGTGAAACTGGTCCCATAGGAATGAATGGCGGAATGTTCAAAACTAGAGTGGGAGCTTCAAAAAAAGCCACTAAAAATGTCCACGGCTAAGCCATAGTCCTGATAGTTTTCACAATATGACCATTTGTTTGCATCTCACGCCGTCCATTGACATTCATTGAAACTCCACTCTAGCCACCTCAAATTTGAAGGGCAATTTCTAAACTGCGACTGTGCCTTCATTTTTATTATTTCAGAGACATACTATGCATCGAAATGTAGGTCTGGGTCTTGTGATTCTCACAATATAAAGCTCTTCGCTGTAGGATTTATAATTTTTAAACTACAACCGTTTGAAGATGGCAACCGCCAGTGAAGTGACCAAGTTGGAGCAGTTCGTTTATAACCGCTCTTCTCTGCCCTTGCTGTAGAGTGAGTTGCCATAAGAACCCAGGTGTGTGAGCAGCCAGCAGAGTGACAAAAGCTAGAGTGTGAGCTGGAAAATCAGGACATGATTTCTAAACTGCCACCACTCCCTCATTTTCAAGCCCACCTACACAAATCCTATATCAAAACGTTCAGCTATCCCTGCTACCACTAAAAATGTCCACGGCTAAACCATAGTCCTGATAGTTTTCACAATATGACCATTTGTTTGCAACTCACACCGTCCATTGACATTCATTGAAACTCCACTCTAGCCACAATCAATTGGTTAGTGTAATGTTTACTATCTTTACTCACTCCAAACACTCCACACAGTTACTCTGCCCACTCCATAAAGTTACTCTGCCCAGTCCAACCACACAACAGTTACTCAAGTCACTCCACCCACTCCAGTTGTAGACTACTGGTGGAGGCAAGAACACTTCACACAATTTCCCCAGAAATTGTAGCTTTTCTAGTTCTAATATGCGTTAATAAATTCTGTGGTTAACCACTTGTACCACCAATCTCTATTTGGATTTTATCTACTCGCATGTCTGTTTTATCAGTTTTATTTTTTGTTTGTCGTGGGGGAATGTCCTTTACACCCTTTAAACCCCCCCCCGACCTTTGACCCTTTTTGGTGTTTTTTTTCATGTTACGAAGTGTATATATATCTGTTTCAATTACCAATAGGTTATATGCAGTTTTTACCTGATGTCGGGGAGATAACTCCCCGAAACACGTTGTTTTATTCTGCTCAATAAATCATCAATAACCTGCATCGACCTGGAGCCTCTGGCTGGTTTCTTGCGCCGAGGGATTTTCTCCTGTTTGTGAACTATATGGACTATGGTGACAGAATAGAGGACTGATCACGCCTACTTGCCCAATGGATTGCGTATATGGATGCACAAAGGGGGCAGCAGTAGTAACACCAGGTGGGGCCATCATCCTTAGGGTAAAAAGGTGAAACCACATATTTTTAATAGGTGCTAGTTACTGAAATGCTTAAAATTATCTTTTCTGCAAAATGAAATATAAATAGGAATTGTCCAACGATTAATTATTCCAGTTGAGATCACACAAAACATAATGGAGATTAATAAGGCCTCCTGCGCCAGAACTGTGGTGTCAGAAAGTCGCAAATTTTTGCGCAAGCCCTGACTTTTTTTGCCCCCTTCACTAACAGGACGGGGCCTAAGAATCTAATGGGATGTGCCTCTTGTTGGTGCATCTCCAGTCTCCACCCTGGAGATCAAGACTGGTGTCAGATACGTCCAGGCTTGTTACGGCGCCCCCTGCTGTTCTGTTGATTCCCTCAGAACAGGGATGGGCAAACTGCGGCTCTCCAGTTGTTGTAAAACTACAATTCCCACCATGCCCTGCTGTAGGCTGATAGCTGTAAGCAGTCTTCGCATGCTGGGAGTTGTAGTTTTGCAGCAGCTGGAGAGCCGCAGTTTGACCATCCCTGCCTCAGAACATCCACCTCATGTGCGGTTACCCATGCTCAGTAGCTCAGTCCCACTGCTCAGATTTTCTTGCACAAGGGAAGCGAAAGAAGTGGCTGGTGCCATACAAAGTATATCACAGCAGGGGGCGCCATAACGAGGATTAAACTGATAGCTACACAGGGAAACTTTATTTTTTTTTTTTAAATCGCACCATTTGAAAATTTGTCCTGAGGATAGGTCATCAGTATGAAAAAAAAAAAAAAGGGACAACCCCTTTAAATGCCTCCTCCGGCAGTCCGTTGTAGATTTTAGCCATTATCTACGTCCGTATTTGGCGTAAACAATGATGAGTGTGCCGGGACCAATGGCCCTGCCCTATTTACGAAAAACTGGCGAGGACAACATAAAAACGCCAGTTCCTACTAAAAAAGTTGCAATGGCATAGAAAAAGTCACAAAAACGAGCGTGGGGAGAAGGATAAATCCTGATCATGTGCTGCTCACTGCTAGAGAAAGCTCTGGTTGTCTTGCAGCTGGGAGCAGGATCAGGTGTATATAGGACGTAAACAAAAAGGTCTCCACTCACTGAAAGTAGACAGAGATCTTGTAAACGTTGAAGAATTTGAAAGAAAGTATATGAGAAAGCGGCAGAACAAATTTTAAGGGGAAGATATTTGACCACGGCAGGTGATTCTGAAATAAAGCCGGATATTAAAGTCTCGCAGCAATCGGCTTTTGTCGCCGCAGTCAGCCATATATTTAGCTGTCGATCTAATGTAGTGAACTTTAAAACCATGCCTCCTGTCATACACCACAGTTCCACATGGTGGCAGTATTCACCGTTCAGGGTAGGACCAGCGCTCTCATTAACAGAAACAAAATAAGAGTCCTGCAGGTGTGATACCTTTTAAGGGGACTTTCACACTTGCGTTGCTGGATTCCGGCAGGCAGTTCCATCGCCGGAACTGGAAATCCATATGCAAACGGATACCATTTGTAGACGGATCCGGATCTGTCTTACAAATGCATTGTAATACCGGATCAGTCTCTCCGGTTGTCATCCAGAAAAACGGATCCAGTATTTATCTTTGTCACATTTTTAAAGGTCTGCGCATGCGCAGACCGGATCTGTCACTGCAGCACTAATACATTTCAATGGAAATTAATGCCAAATCCGGCATTCCGGAATTTTGGACGGATGCTGCGGTATTTTCTCTGGCCAAAAAACGTAAGAGGGACTGAACTGATGCATCCTGAACGGATTTCTCTCCATTCAGAATGCATTAGGATCAGTTTTTTTCAGGTATTGAGCCCCTAGGACGGAACTCAATGCCGGAAAAGAATAACGCTAGTGTGAAAGTACCCTAAAACTCCATCCTGATGCAGTGATTTAGCATTTTCGTTTTTTACTCCCCAAGTTGACCACAATATGCAATCACCAGATTGCAATTTGTATAGAATAATGGAATTTTCTCCATTATTCTATACAGAAATAGCTTTATTACAATTCAGTACCGCCACCTGCTGGCCTGAATTGTAATATACCATTACTTACATGGAATGCCTTCCCCGATCTCTGCCGGGGGAGGTGTTCCTACCGATAAAGCTCGCTTCCGGGTTCCTGGCTTCTCAAATGTGACCATGGCATCTGAGGGGATAAATGTCCACGATCGGCCGATCACGGACGTTAGCTGCGGGTATGAAACGCCAAGCGTTCGCTGTGCTGCGGAGTGGGTGCCCTCTTTAAAGACCCGACGTCATGAAGGGGTTAATGGCTAACACAAATAGAAGCAGTGATGTTACATAGCCAGCTTTCGAGACATCATCAGTCCCTTCGTCAGGCGTTCTACAAGAATATCTGAAGAAACAGATATATATTTCTTCAGACATTCTTGTAGGCCGCCTGACGAAGGGCTATAAAAAAATCAGACCTGCAAGACGCTGACTTTGTTTCTTTTAGGCCCCTTTCACACGGGCGAGTTTTCCACACGGGTGCGATGCGTGACGTGAACGCATTGCACCCGCACTGAATCCGGACCCAATCATTTTAATGGGTCTGTGTACATGAGCTTTTTTTTCACGCATCACTTGTGCGTTGAGTGAAAATCGCGGCATGTTCTATATTCAGCGTTTTTCACGCAGCTCTGGCCCCATAGAAGTGAATGGGGCTGCGGGAAAATCGCATTGCATCCGCAAGCAAGTGCGGGTGCGTTGCGGTTTTCACTGATCGTTGCTAGGAGATGTTGTTTGTAAACATTCAGTTTTTTATCACGCGCGTGAAAAACGCATCATAACGCATTGCACCCGCGCGGAAAAAACTGAACGCAATCACAGGCAAAACTGAATGGCTTTGCCTGTGAAATCGCACAGTTTTCACCAAACGCATCCGCAATGCATCTGGACCTAATCCGGACACGCTCGTGTGAAAGGGGCCTTAGGGTGGGTTCACATCACGTTTTATGCCTCCGTTTGACGTACACGATAGAAAAGAAGGATACAAAAACGCAGCACACCACGTTCTTGTATCCTGCACAGGTAAAAATAAAGTACTTTTTTAAATATTTTTTTTTTTACCATAGAACTCTATGGGAAACGGACGCCACTGTATGGCATAAGTCTGAGGCATCCATTTAACGTATACTTCTGTTTTTGTATAAGTTAAGCGGACAGGAAAAACGTGATGTGAACCCAGCCTTAGGGCTCGTTCACACAAACATTTTTTGCGTTCCGTATACGGAGAATACGAAGCATCTATTGAAAATTTTATGCCCAGCCCAATTTTTCAATGTACTTACTGTTAAAACATTATTATATGCTTCCGATCTGAAAAAAACGGATCACGAACGGAAACACTACTGAAACCAAAAACGGAAAAACTGATCTGTTAAAAATGGACCGCAAAACCATACGGTCATGTGAACGAGCACTAAACTAGTTTTCTACCAGCTATCCTGGTACCAGACTTTTTCCTTTTAGGGTAAGACCAGACATGGCGGGTTTTTGAGATGCAACTGAAAACCATAAGGCAATGCAGCTTTTTTTTCCTATAGATTGTCACAAATTGATCGTCAATCACTGTGCATGACTGCAAAGCTTTTGGCTGCGTCGCGGCGACCATGGCCCTATCCTTAGCAACATTCGCAAAGAAGCTGCAATATACAGGGAAAAAAATAGCTACACACACCACTCCCGTAATACACAAGATCTCCACCTGGTGGCAGCACCTACTACAAATGTAGACAATAATGGTCCAGGTAGCCTGTTTTCAGCAGCTGACAGAAGCTTAGAGTCTATGGCAATGGTCTCCAACCTGAGGCTTTCCTGCAGCCTTAAGTAGTCAGGCCATGCTGGGAGTTGTAGTTAGACAGCAGATGGAGAGCCACAGGTTAGAGATCACCGTCCTATGCCTGGCTCCACCTGTCATATATTTGGTGCTCTCCAGGGAAAGCGCTCACACCCATCAGTACAAAGCCCACAACCAACGTACCACACCTTTCTACTGTGACGGGAAGTGGTGACATGGAGGAAGGGGGCCTCGCCCTTAACTTTCATGGTTTTTCAATTTCTCCCCTGACAGGTAACAGAGAAAAGTAGAACCACAGTGTCAAGTCTTACGCACACGACCGTATCTGTTTTGCAGTCCGCAAACCGCAGTCCATGTGCCGTCCGCGCTGTTTTTGCAGACCCATTGGCTTCAATGGGTCTGTGGTCCGCATTTTGAGATTCAATCTTTTTGCAGAACGGGCAGAAAGCACATGGATGACCCGTCCATATGTCCGTTCCGCAAAAACATAGAAGTCTTATACATGGCTGCATAATGCGGACGCAGAGCTGTTGAAAGTCAATGCAAAAAATGCAGCTGCGACACGGATGGTATCCGCAATTGGTGAACCGCGAAATGGATACGGTGGTGTGCGGTAGAAACCATCAGCCTACACACATAGGAAGGCCACGACGGTCGTGAAGTCACCCAGCTTTTATAGAAATGTCCACATGGGATGTAAACCAAATCTTAAATTGATCCGCAGCACAATCCGTTAGACGCAGATTTTTGCCGTGGCGTGGATGAGATTTGCTTCTACCGTAATATGCTGTGGATTTGCGGCCTATAAAATCCAGGTGCAGCGTATCAGTCACGTGTGAACGTACCCCTTAGGAGCAGTGCACTGATGAACTCTGACCTACAACACAATGCACACGCCAGTGTGAACGGTGTTGGCTTTGGCGCCGGCCGCCCAGCAGCGGGCAGGGCTATGTACATGTGCCCTCAGTCCTGGTGCCAGTTTGGAGGAGCAGTTTCCAGGCAGGGATTACGGCCTGGATTAATGTATTGTTTGCTGAAGGATGAAGTTATGGAGAGATAACACTGAATACACAATGTAACACACTGCAGGAACACGCAGCGGTACACGGAAAGAGGGCGCCGCCGCTCAGCCAGCTGGAACTGCAGAGCGTCGAAATTTAAAGGGGATGTCTTCTCATAGCTGTGACTTCAGTGCCACTGATCGCTGTTCTCCTACAGTCGGTCCTCCTGGACAAGAAACTGACAGAAAACCCCACACTGTGAATGTGCCCTAAAACGGACCATACACAGCCTTCTTACCTGAGGGATAAGCGGCTGCGGACACCTATGGCGCCGCTTATCTCCCAGAGGAGAATGGGTTGAATACTGTAAAATTCAACTCCAGAATATGTACGGTCAAGGCCTGTGAATCTGTTCCCTTCCCACACCCTGTTCTATACGAGGTACCCCACCTTCTGCCTAACAAGAGCAGTGCAGGGTTAACTCAGGGCGCCCCCCCCCCTCCCCCTATCCTTGCTGCGGACCCCCAGGCCATACAGTTATTAAATTCCTATCATACAATCCCCTACAAGATGCGGCCCCTCGTTCCAGGACAAAAAGCCTTCCCAGAAATAACACGCTGCTGCCATTATAAAGGGGAGAGGGGGTCACTGGAGACCATGCAGTGTGGTGAACCCCTAGGCATCGTGCACACAACCATCTCCGCTTTGTGGTCGGCAAACCGTGGATCTGCAAAATCCAGATCCCTTCCGTGTGCATGCCGCCCTTTCCTCTGTCCCTATTACGAAGGGGAACCCCTTTATTTAAAGACACAGAGCGAGTGATGATTCTGGGAAGGCAGAAACTAAGGGGAAGTGGGGTTACCACACCACCGTGCACTGGGGTCAGGGCGGGCAGACACTGGCACAACAATGGGCCCTGGTTGCAGAAGAGACCTGAGAAGTCGGCATTTCTTCACTGGTTTCCACATGGGAAGTGCGCACAAATCGTCTTCTAACACAATGACTCCTCAGCTATTGCATAACTACAACTCCCAGCGTGCTCTGTTTAATGTTCCGTTACTCACTGCCCAATATTTTGTGAATTAAGAGGATTCTAATCTCCAATTCCCCTGCAGAGAAATAGAAAAATAATACAACTCTGCCTGCCGCCACTAGGGGGAGCTCACTGCATACAGCTCTATACTGCTGTTTTTCAGCTTTGCTGTCAGGGCATGCTGGGAGTTGTAGTTCCCCAAGGGGTAAATCTGCACACACACCAAAAAAAAAAAGTCTACTTGCTAATATAACTAACGTGGGGGAGGCCGATTGGCATGTCGAACAGTATACATATTATGAGCCATCTGCAAGATGTAGCTGAAAACCCACATAGATGGAGACCTGCAGCAGTCAGCGACCACCGTCTTGAAGGTAACGTACAAGAACCGGTATAATTTCTAATGCGTGAAGAGAGTGGGACGGAGGAAACAGTCAGCAAGTTCTTTTGGAAGGTGATACCCCTAGATATCGCCACGGTAATCTCAAGAATAAGGAGCAGTCCATGTAATTACACCATCATGCCAAGCAGACAACCTCATCTGGTCCTACTCCATCATTCACTACGTGGTGGAAACCATCAGCAAGAAGGTCAGCACATCAGCGGCAGCCATTGTATGCGTTGTGCACGTCCAGAACCCAGTAAGATTGAATTATCACATAGGGCGAGGTTTTTGGAAACCCAAGTCTGTGTGTGACTATAATAAATGCAGAGCAGTCGCCTCTCCGAGCACAAAATATTGCTGTGTAGCGCCCCCTATCTTTTTTTCTTTTTTTTATTATGACCTTTCCATCAACACGTGCCTGCACTACTTAAAGGGGTTGTCCAGGATAAGAAAAACAAAGCTTTATTTTTAAAAATTTTTTAAAAATAGCGCCACACCTGCTCACAGGTTGTGTGTGGGATTGCAGCCTGGCTTTCTGGGTTAGCAGATGCGAGATGTGGTGTATGACAGGCGAGCAGCGTGACAGGCACTTCCCATAAATCTGTTCTGCAATCTGTCGCCGTCCCCCACCCCCAGTCGCCTTTATCTGGGTTTCCTAAGTAAAAGTCAGGCCTGGGCTTTTTAAGAAGAAATTTAGTGGCAGCAGAAGCAGCGTGTTCGCAGGTAAATGACTCACCCCGAAACGGGGGCTTTAACGTGTAAAGGGAAGAGGCAGTGAAACTGGAGGGTGGAATGAGGTGCAGCGTTACAGAAAGCGTTCGCTTCACAGAAGAGCGTCCAGCAGGGGAGGAAGCAGAAGGGAACGGGGTGATGCAGACGGCTTCCAAATAGAGCCTAAAAACGTTGCGCAGAAGGCAGTGCAAAAGTATTCACACCCCTGAACAAATCCAGAATTATCCTAAGGCTACCTGCCCACGAACGTATTTTGTTTCCGTGTCCGTTCCAGGTTTTTTTCGCGGATAGGATGCGGACCCATTCATTTCAATGGGTCCGCAAAAAGGCTTACAGCACACTGTGTACTATCCGCATCCGTATGTCCGTTCCGTAGCCCCGCAAAAAAAAATAGAGAATGTCCTATTCTTGTCCGTTTTGCGGACAAGGATAGGCATTATTACAATGGATCCGCAAAAAAACGGACGTCTTCCTTTTGCTTTTTGCAGATCCGCAATTTACGGACCGCAAAACCCATACGTTCGTATGCATGTAGCCTAATTCTAATGCCTCATTCACACGTCAGTGTTTTCCATCAGTGATTTTTGAGCCAAAACCAGGTGCGGCTCTAAACACGGAACAGATGCAGATCTTTCCCTTAGGCCTCATGCACACGGCCGTTGTTCGGGTCCGCGTCCGAGCCGCATATTTCGCGGCTCGGCAGCGGACCCATTCATTTCAATGGGGCCGCAAAAGATGCGGACAGCACTCCGTGTGCTGTCCGCATCCGTTGCTCCGTTCCGTGCCCCCGCAAAAAAAATAGAGCATGTCCTATTCTTGTCCGTTATGCGGACAAGAATAGGCATCTCTATAATGGGCCGCGTTCCTTTGCGGAAATTGTGGAACGGAACGCGGAACAGCTTCCGTGTTTTGCGGATCCGCGATTTGCGGACCGCAGAACACCAACGGTCGTGTGCATGTAGCCTTAGGCTCCATTCACACGTCCGCAATTCCGTTCCGCAAAATTGCGGACCCTTTCATTTCTATGGGGACACACTATGTCCTGTCCGCATCCACAATTGCGGATCCGCACTTCCGGGTCCGCAATTGCATTCACGAAAAAAATAGAACATGTCCTATTCTTGTCCGCAATTGCGGACAAGAAAAAGCATTTTCTATTATAGTGCGGAACGCACATTGCCGGCGTCCGTGTTTTGAGGATCCGCAAAACACACACGGATGTGTAAATGGACCCTTAGACCTGATGTCTGTGGAGGCGCCACTCCTGGTTTAAGCTCACAATTACTGATGGAAATCACTGACTGAACACGTGTGAATGAGGCTTAAGACTACAACTCTCAGCAGACTGGAGAACATGAACACCCGTTGTGTCCTGTATGAACAAGCTGCAGCACCTGCCGTTGTACAGCCCCACACTGTTAAATACCGCTATCTCCCCATGTCGCACCGATAGAAGTGGTTTCAGTAAATGAGACCATTGTGATTCATGGCAATAGATTTTCCTAAATGAACACACGAGAGGTCTCAAAAAGTGACAGCGCCCCTCACCCAGGCCCCCATTATCATATCAGCAGTAATAGTACATATCACAGCGGTAATATCTAGACGGATGCCCCTTCCCCAGCCGTAAATGATAAGACCATTAAGTCACAGACACTGCTCTCCGTACGGCCACGGTATGTCCACGGAGATTGTCAGACTGAGCCAAAAGCGCACGTACCGAGCATGTATGACTGCAGAAACGACGCCCTGTGGGAACACAGCCTTACAGTCATACATTACACACCCTGAGCTACTGCAGAACCTCTTTACCAGGGGAAGATTCAGGACTGCTAAGAAATATTCTTATACAGTACTAGTCAAACAGAATGTCTGCAGCAGTGAGCTGTGTATTATGATGTTCTGCAGCCACTGAGGAGTGTGTTATGAGGTTCTGCAGCAGCTGAGGGGTGTATTATGATGTTCTGCAGCAGCTGAGGTGTGTATTATCAGGTTCTGCAGCAGCTGAGGTGTGTATTAGGAGGTTCTGCAGCAGCTTACAGAGGAGAGATCAGCGGCAGCCATGTAACAACACTCATCTATAATTATCAGAATGTGAAGAATCCAGACGGGTACATTTTAATTGAGGTGTAAGTAGTAATAATAGAGGAATCCCTGTAGGAACAATCACACTGACAGGAGGAGTAATAATCTGTGTATAGTTCTGCAGTCCATCTAGTCACCCTCTCGTCTTGCTCCCCAGTTTTGCACACTTGCTAGGTAGGGCTGGGAGGTGACCCGTGCAGAAGCTTCCACATGGTCACTCAGCTTTCCCAGACTCCTAGTCATCTGCTCATCCGACCACCATGGCAGATCTGCTCTGCAGGAGTCTGGGTAACCACATTTTTGTACCTACTGGGGGTTGTAGTTCTACCATTTTATGGCCTAACAAAAAACTTCCACTCCCATCATCTCCAAGCCTGATCCCCTCAATCTTTTAAAGACACAGGAGGCGGCTGGAAACAATAGTGAGGATAACAGGGGAGCGAGCTGCCCCACGAGATGAACTGTCACCAGTGATACCAGTATGTGCTGGGAAGTAGGAGTAGCCCATCCCCCTTTACCTGCCCTCTGGGAAATGACTGAATGACAATCACTGACTGGAACTGAGCCCCTAGGGTGGAACCGGCAGCATCTGTGCTTTTACATGGGACTGCAGCTATACTGGCTGATCATTAAAGGAAGAGAAAGATTGATTATTTATAGAGGCGACCACTCGTGAGACAACTGACAACAGGTGACAATCCATGAGGAAAAAATGAATCTCAAGGAAACCATCAACAAGCAGGACAGGGTGACTAAAAATGTTTTTTCATTTTTTTTTTTCATGTTAGTGCTTTCACTGCACGGAAAAAATTTTCTTATATTTTAATAGTTTTCAGACGAGGCAATAAGTTTTTTTAATGTTTATATATTTTTATATGAAAAAAAA
Source organism: Bufotes viridis (assembly GCA_033119425.1). NCBI lineage: Eukaryota > Metazoa > Chordata > Amphibia > Anura > Bufonidae > Bufotes > Bufotes viridis. The sequence continues at coordinate 265,315,294 of CM065594.1, forward strand.
AACAAAAAACGGGTTGATTTAAATATATATATACACACACACATTATATTTTTTAACCTTTTTACTATCAGCCCCCTTAGGGATCCCCTCAAGGGCTCATGCACATGAACATATTTTGTTTCCGTGTCAGTTCCCGTTTATTTTTGCAGTCCGTACGCAGAACCATTCACTTAAATGGGGCCGCAAAAAAACAGTAATGACTCCGTGTGCATGGTGTCCGCTCTGCAAAAAACAATAGAACATGCCCTATTATTGTCCGCATAACGTCCAAGGATAGGACTGTTCTATCAGGGGCCAGCTGTTCCGTTCCGCAAAATGCGGAATGCACACGGACGTCATCCTTATTTTTTGCGGATCTGTGCAAGATACAGTTGTGTGCATGAGCCCTAATACAGATTTATTAGGGTGAATGGCATTCTCACGCGCTCCCTAAAGAGCTGTGCCTCGTGCACAGCTTAGCAGGGAGATTACTATGACAGGCCTGAGAACCTTCAGCAGGCCGCAGGCTTTCATGGTAACCCATCTGAGCCCCGCGATTTCACAGCGGGAGCTCCAGTTGGACCGCAGCCGCATCCCTCTGCCCAACTTCACCGATGCCGTGCTCGCTGTTGAACGCAGTATCTGAGGGGTTAAATGACCAGGTTCGGCGTGATCGCTGTTCTCCATCATTGCAGCCGACGCCATACAATTCCCAGCGCATAATGTCACGCGTATACAACATTATGCATCAAGGGGTTAATGAGTTGCGGGTTAATTCAAATTCTAAACCAATAGGCACGGACTCTTAAAAACCATCGACTGACCATCTAATTTGCATCGGGGCCTCCTGACTTTCCTCCGACGGAGGGGGGCATAAGGATTGGGTGCCTGGATCTCATCACGTCTGATCCTTTTCTTCTTGGGGAGATAAGTTGTCACCAGAAGCGTCTACCAGTGGCTTTTGACCCTCTTCCATTCACAACACTTGCATGCTCGGCAAAACTGAGCATGCATGTGTGCAGAGGAGATGAATGGGTTTGGCCAACTTCATCACCGGTGGAGCCTGCGCTTTTACCTGCAGCTTTCAGTCTCACCATCATGAACAGTACTGGGATGGACGTCTCCAGCGCCACCCGCCATGTTCTTTACCTGCTTTTCCATAAAAAAAAACGTTCAGTTTTCGCTTTCTGTCAAAGAAAGGTTAAAAAAGGAAAAGAAAGACGATGACTATTAATAGCTACAAACCTCGGCAGATGTCTTACATCAAGAGGCCGTGATGTAAGGGTGGATCTATAATAAGCTGTGTAATATGTGCCTTCAGGGACTTACAGTCCGAGCGCCTGATACCGTAAACATCCCGCCCGCCCCGTCTTCACATACCTGACAGGTCAGTCGCCACAAGCTGATCTCCTGGAGACATAAAAGGGACCGCCCGCGTTGTCCTATTACAGTAAGTGCGCCGGCTTCTCGCTCACATTAACCCCGGCCTGAGGCCACTGGGTGTCAATAAATATGCAATGGCGCATACAGAATGAACTTCAAATCCACCGTCAGCTGCTCTTCTTTTGAATTCTTGAAGCCATGTCTTGCTTCTGGGTGACAACCACTGTGCCAGCTGACAAGTGGTTGTCAGCTGGCACGATTAGATCCCAGAACGACAAACACACTTTAGGAAGTGATCTGCCATTCAGGAGTTGGGAAAGCTGGGGAAAACCCTATGTTGGTGGCAGTCTATATATTTTTTTTTTCATTTCAACAGCGTCAACATATTCAGCAGCGCTGTACAGAAATGATCACCACTCGCATCGGTCCCTCTCGGGCTCACAATCTATATCCTTCCACAAATCCGAATGGAAGATCCGCATTCCTGCATCTCCTGACTTTTCAAGTAAAGAGGATGTCGGTCACAGTGCACACGTCATGACAAAGGAAGAGCTCCCCTTTAAATGACCAACGTCCCACTAAGAGCAATATACCAAGTTCCAGCCCCCACAAGGCTGGAGATGGCGGTGCTCAGGATTATTGTGTCTGCGCTGCTGATATTTGGCCTCGGATTTCATGACTCACATTCCAAGAAGTCTGTACCTACAAGAAATAAACCATGTAATCCACATGCATCCCTCCCGGGTCTCGCCCCCACCCGCCGGCTTCTGCCATCCACAGTCCTGCTTTATTCTCTCTGTACCCGTTATGACGACGCCCCCCAATATTAGGGTACACACCAGGCACAGAGCTGATCAGTATATCCACAGTGTACATTAGCGGTGCCCCCGCATACAAGGTGCATATTTTTGGTCTTCTCCATACCCTGGTCTTGCTATCTGAGAGGTCAGGCTTTCCCACAAACCCCAAGGTGCTATATACAGTGCCACCTCTCACAGCATGCAGTTTTACTGAAAAACAGAGCATCCCCCCCCTCTCTGGCTACTACGTAAAGGGGTTGTCTAACCCCTACGTTTTCAAGCCTGCACCTGAACACTTGGAATTGTATGGAATTAAACATTTAGTATAACCATTGAGTTATTCAATGAAATCTACCTGTATAGCGCCACCTGCTGTTTGCTCTTTTTCTGATTTCTCTGTCCTGCTCACCGAGATGAAAGCACATGCTCAGTTCCATCCGTTAACTGCCACCAGCTGCAGTAGAAAGGACATGCCCCCTGACAAAGTGCATGCCCCCTAAGCTGCCAGCTTGAAATAACTCTCGAACCATTGGAGCAATGAATGGGGAGATCTCTGAATCCGTGTGAGGTGCAGAGCTGGTTCGTAGAATATAGGGTATTGGATTTTCATTATTTTACATTAATTATGGGATAAAGCTCTTTAACGTTTTACACTAGATGGACTTTCTGGTGACTGAGGAGGTTTCTGAACATTTCCGCAGCTCCTGGAAGGAGAGGGAGAGGTTTCTTTTTCCTAACAATATTTTACAAAATCAACTTTTTTACAACAAAGCTTTTAGAAAGCGCCTGCAAGAAGGATCAACCCTATTAAACAAGGGACACAGCCTGCTGGGATTGATCCTCCCGTTTGGAACTTATTTTTTTTTTTGGGGTGAAAATCAGTTACGGCTTTCCTTAGTTAAAAAACAACAACGAATAAACAAAAAAAAATCGTATTCTTTATACAAATTCGGACTTTAGTAGTGTTGAGCGAACTTGTTTTTTTAAGTTTTGCGTCCAAAGTTCGGGTTCGGGTTATCGAAGCATCCCGTTATGGATTCCAAATTCCGTTATGGTCCGGGGTAGCGGAATCCACAACGGGTTTCTTCGATAATCCGAACTTTGGACGCCGAACTTAAAACACAAGTTCGCTCAACACATGTCTTGAGGGGGCCCTTATTTGCATAATGTCATACTCACTGTTTCGTAGAGTTGATTCTGCTGATTTAATGCTGCAGTTTTTGTCCGGCCACCTCTCGGCATGCTTGCCATGCTGCGTCTGGTCCTCCGGCCCCAAGCCATATTATAGTGAATGGGGCCGGAGCGAACTTCCGGCGGCGTACATGGGCTAGTGTTAGTACGGATACGGCAGGCCGTTTCCCTTTCGGAACATGCTAGTGCAAGTGTGAAAGTAGCCTTAGACTAGATGGATTTTTTGGTGTCTTCTGTGTACTACAAGGATATGGAGGCTGACCGGCCCGCCTGTGCACACTCTGGTCAACCGTGGGTTAAACGACAACCAATTTCATGGAGGCCCACATTCTGTGAATTGCATCTATTTGGAAACCCTTCCCCTATACTATCAGCCTCTAGCTTCCTGTTGGCCTCCATTTTCACCACATATTATGACTCATGCCCATGTGCCGTGTTGATGAACCCTCTGCTATACCTACACGTGCCCAGTGCATATGGTCGGCACTCTGAAGGGCATGCTTACCATAACAGCCCCTGGTACCTGGGTGGAAGACATTGAGGTTAAAGTCCGCTCTGTGGCGGTCTGCCCGATCAGTGGCATCAAGGACACAAAACTTTAGTGTTACGGTTTTATTTGCTTCCATTCATGTCGCCCAGATTTATGTACAAGTCCCATTAAATAGTTAAATTAGTGAAAACCGTTCTCAGCAGGAAAACACTTTACCAAGGACCCCAGAGGGAGGAGAAGCCGCACACGGCCTATGTAATGCTATCTTGGTGGATCCTCGGGAGGCGGCGTCCATATCCAGATTCACCAGCGCGGCCGAACGCTCCGTCACCTGCGAAACAACAGGAACATGTGAGGAGACGGAAATAACAAGGGGCCCGAGGGTATGAACCCGGGGCCATTCACTACACCTAATAGTAGTGGGGTCAACCTCGGATTTCTGCTGAGAAAAATATTCCTATACCCCTGTGGCCTCCAGACTGTGCAACTCTGAATTTCATTTCCACGGTGTCTACATTTTTTATTTCTGTTACAACAGTACCAAACCCTCAGCTGTGACAAGTATTAGGCCTGCTGCTTAGCTCACAGGGGACGGTAACAAACCCTCAGCTGTGACAAGTATTAGGTCCATTACTCAGCTCACAGGGGACGGTAACAAACCCTCAGCTGTGACAAGTATTAGGTCCATTGCTCAGCTCACAGGGGACAGTAACAAACCCTCAGCTGTGACAAGTATTAGGTCAATTACTGAGCTCACAGGGGACGGTAACAAACCCTCAGCTGTGACAAGTATTAGGCCCGTTGCTAAGCTTACAGGGAACGGTAACAAACCCTCAGCTGTGACAAGTATTAGGCCCGTTGCTCAGCTTACAGGAAACGGTAACAAACCCTCAGCTGTGACAAGTATTAGGCCCGTTGCTCAGCTCACAGGGGACGGTAGCAAACCCTCAGCTGTGACAAGTATTAGGCCCGTTGCTCAGCTCACAGGGGACGGTAGCAAACCCTCAGCTGTGACAAGTATTAGGCCCGTTGCTAAGCTTACAGGGGACGGTAAACCCTCAGCTGTGACAAGTATTAGGTCAATTACTGAGCTCACAGGGGACAGTAACAAACCCTCAGCTGTGACAAGTATTAGGCCAGTTGCTAAGCTTACAGGGAACGGTAACAAACCCTCAGCTGTGACAAGTCTTAGGTGAGTCATTCAGCACACAGAGGACGGCTACAACTGTAACAAAACCTCAGCCGTGACAAGTCTTAGGTCCGTTCTGGTTGTCTACTTCTGTATTTACATAAGGCTTATTCCATTCACTGACAGCAAGCAGAAATGTTGAAAATGGTGAAGAATTAAAACATAGAATAGACATTACAAACAAATGACAGAACCTTCATTGTACAGTAAGGCTGTGCCAAGGATTAAACCTATCTCCCATCTGCAATTTAATGGACATGAGCGACTTCTGCTCCATTCTCGTGATCGGCGGGGGTCCTCCTCCCAATCAGACATGCCTCCATCCTGTGGATAGGGGATGCGGAAAACCCCTTTAAGCTTCAATCACAAGGTGAAGGACTTGGTTTGTAATCAGATGATCCAAACGCCAGCGATGCCAAATCCCCTGCCGCTCAGACTGTGGCGGCGCACCCTTGCTGTCAGGGAGTGGCAGTGCCACAAGCACTGCGCCACGTCATCTTCTTTGGCTGTATGGTTGGCTGCCGTTTATACAGCCATAGGTGGCCGGTGGACGATCGGGCGCCGGTGACGTATTTTCACACCCTTTCTTTTCTGACATTTCGCTCTCTGCAGAGAAAAGGAAAAAATTCTAGAAATTCCCTCCCAGAAGTCGATGAGAAGAGATTTTCTTTTACCACTGACACTTCAGATGACCTGGAGGTGTGAGACGTGCCGCGCGCTCCTTGTGCAGATATATCTAGCGACGCCCTTAAAATGTTTTCTTAACGACCCGGGTTTCAAAAGAGGGCGACGCTCCTGACTTAGGGGGCAAAAATTGGTCTGGGTCAGCCCAGTTCCACGTATAGCGACGCCCCCCGCCATGAGGCTGCGCGGGAAACCGCCTTGTGGTCCTACGGACATGTAGTTCCCTCACCGGCCGCGGCGGTGCAGGAAAAACAGTGAAGACAATACCTGCGCAGGATCAGTGGGGGTCCCGCAGACCAGTCGTAAAGTGATGGCCTACTGGGATGCAGCACTGGAAGTCACATCGCTCGGTGCCTGGCTTTCCCACAATGACTGGATATTATTAGAAGGCTATTTACAGCCTTACATTTATTTTCGTACGCTGCGCCCCCGCTCTGGCACTCAGCACCCCCTGTAATTATAAGACGGTCACAGAAGGAATGTGATCCTGAAGCACATGCTGTAACTAATGCTACCCTGTATTACAGCGCGGCGGCCCGCACGGCCTCCCAGAAGTTGCTTTCCTGTAATACACATTGAGGGTAACCCGCTCTATATTTAGAGAGGGGGGGGGGGGTGCAGAGGAGGTCCGGGGGGATTTCAGAGGAGGTACTGGTGGGGGTGCAGAACTACCAGAAAACGAGCCTACGAAAGCCAGAATGGGAATTTGAATAAATTCACTCATCTGAAAAGTGTGAGGGAGTTTCTCGAATCCGCCGCGATTTCTTCAGGATTTTTGCCGAACACTAAAAGGAAGTATGACTTCACCTTCTACCGAAGAAGAAAAGACAAGAATCTCACTTCTGTAAAGAGGGAAGACGTAATGAAATCGAGCCTCATTGCAAAAGTCAGATGAGTCACGCCGTACAGAAAAGGAATAGACACAGGAGTGCTGAGAGCCCTGTGACGGGCGCGCGCGTTTCAGCTCTTCCTGTTCTGGGTACTGCGTTGTGACATGATTCTCAGTGACGTGTAGTAACGTCCTGGCGACCGCATCAACACAGTCCCCGTTACCACGTACCACTACTACAGAATCTGCAGCGCTCACGGCTGTCAGGCTCTAGGGTTCCTGGATGAAGACGGAGGGCGCTGCGTCCACGGCCTACAGTTTTTTGCCTCCTCGCTTTCAGTCGCTGTTATTTTTAAGGGGGCCTAAATTTATCAATTTTTTTTTTTACTTTACTCGACCTTTTTTTTTTTTTACATTTTCTAAAACAAAAAACAAGAACTGTATTTTAGGCAGGCCTGGTCATAAATTAGGCACCTCCTCCGGCAGTCCATGCACCGGAATGAAATCTATGGCAGCTCCTGAAAGCCGGCCCAAATGAAGACAGACGTGGCAGAGCTGCCGCCGCCCGCCCCACTCACTGCCCCCTTTCCAGAAACGGCACTTGCGACAAAATGTGTATGAGAAGCTCCTGACTCTTGGCCAGTGTATTTCCACGCCCAATCGATCTGCTCTCCTGGGAGACAAGCTGTCACCGGAGGTGTCCGGAAGCAGCCTTTTCCTCCCTCTCCACTGACAACACAAACGCGATTAGCCAAATGGAGCGCAAATTGGGTTGTCGGGAAAGAACTCCATTGGCCAAAGGAGCCAACAGTTATTGATGGTCTATAGGCGCCTTAAAAGACACTGGTTGTGGTGCTTAAGGGGTTAAACAGAAGCGATCAGATTTTTTGTTGATCCTGACTGCTTGTGCTGGAACGTGGCTGTCAGTCACGGCCGAGCTCCCGATCACGTGGGCAAAGCGGCTGTATTCTGCAGGAATACGTAGCGCCAATCACGTGATATTTTATGAGAATTAAGAGAGACTAGGACAGGGACAAATCGAGAACCCCTCGCATGGATATTGACCAACGCCCAATTATTTGGCACCGGGTTGTTAACAAAGCTTAAAGGAACACTTCAGGGCAACGCAGATGTGGGGGTGGAGCATGACACAGAAGGCTCCACCCCCGCGCTGCACTACACGTGACACGGTGTATGATACCTGCCCGGATTTCTTTCCTGTATTCCATAAATAAAACTTAATTTGATGCATAAGTTCCTGCAGCTCCGTACATTGAGTTTTAATTCATCAACATTTGCAAGATCTCTATTGCTGTCAGTGAATAAGCACATTCTTGTTTAGGTCCAGAGGCGGCATCAGCACAGACGCAATACTTCTCAGAGCTAAGGGTTCGCTGCCCCTTAAGGCTCATGTACACGACCGTATTTTGGGTCCGTATGAAATATGCATTTTTTGGGGATCGGATGTGGACCAATTCATTTCAATGGGGCGGCAAAAAAATAGTCCGTCCTGCAAAAGGGATGCTTGGAATAGGCAGTAAGAATAGGCATTTTGTGGGGCATGTGGAACGAAAAAGTGGCAGTACTTGCGTTTTGCGGACCACAGATCAGATACGGCCGTGTGCACGAGGCCTTACCCAGTCCAGTCAGCCAAGAGAGATGCTGCTAATTTCTGATTAGTCCTGCTGGTCTGTTACAATTAGGGATGTCCCGATACTATTTTTTTAAGACCGAGTACTAGTACCGATACTTTTATTTAAGTACTCGCCGATACCAATTACCGATACCTCGTATAAACAGCTCCGCAGTTACTGATAGCAATGAAAAAAATTAAAGCTGGAATTTTGTTGCTGTGGCTTTTCTTATCCTTTGTACAAGTGTTAATAAATTAATAAATGGGAATATAATAGTGTTTTCCAACCAATGTGCATCCAGGGGGATCTGTTATGGGGGCGCTGTGGATGTCACTGTTGTGGGGGCGCTGTGGATGTCACTGTTATGGGGGATCTGTAGATGTCACTGGTATGGGGGATCTGTGGATGACACTGTTATGGGGGCACTGTGGATGTCACTGTTATGGGTGGCACTGTAGATGTCACTGTTATGGGGGCGCTGTGGATGTCACTGTTATGGGGGCGCTGTGGATGTCACTGTTATGGGGGCGCTGTGGATGTCACTGTTATGGGGAGCTGTGGATGTCACTGTTATGGGGGCGCTGTGGATGTCACTGTTATGGGGGCGCTGTGGATGTCACTGTTATGGGGGCACTGTGGATGTCACTGTTATGGGGCCCTGTGGATGTCACTGTTATGGGGCCCTGTGGATGTCACTGTTATGGGGCCCTGTGGATGTCACTGTTATGGGGCCCTGTGGATGTCACTGTTATGGGGGCGCTGTGGATGTCACTGCTATGGGGGATCTGTGGATGTCACTGTTATGGGGGGGATCTGTGGATGTCACTTATGGAGGATCTGTGGATGACACTGTTATGGGGGGATCTGTGGATGTCACTTATGGGGGATCTGTGGATGACGCTGTAATGGTGATCTGTGGATGTCACTTATGGAGGATCTGTGGATGACACTGTTATGGGGGATCTGTGGATAACACTAATGGGAGAGATCTCTGGATGACACTAATGGAGGGATCTCAGGATGACACTAATGGGGGGATCTCTGGATGACACTAATGAGAGGATCTCTGGATGACACTAATGGGGGATCTCTGGATGACACTAATGGGAGGATCTCTGGATGACACTAGTGGGGGATCTCTGGATGACACTAGTGGAGGGATCTCTGGATGACACTAATGGGGGATCTCTGGATGACACTAATGGGGGATCTCTGGATGACACTAATGGGGGGATCTCTGGATGACACTAATGGGGAGGGATCTCTGGATGACACTAATGGGGGGATCTCTGGATGACACTAATGGGAGGGGATCTCTGGATGACACTAATGGGGGAATCTCTGGATGACACTAATGGGGGGGAATCTCTGGATGACACTAATGGGGGGAATCTCTGGATGACACTAATGGGGGAATCTCTGGATGACACTAATGGGGGATCTCTGGATGACACTAATGGGGGGGGATCTCTGGATGACACTAATGGGGGGATCTCTGGATGACACTAATGGGGGGGATCTCTGGATGACACTAATGGGGACTCTCTGGATGACACATATATAGCATATTATGCTATATAAGTGTCATCCACAAATCCCCCATTAATGTCATCCACAGACCCCCATAAGTGCCATCATAGTGTGTGTGTGGGGGGGGGGGCAGTTTACACTCGCAGGGGCCGGTGTAGCTTTACTCTATCATACACCGGCCTCGCAGCTCCTATACACTATTGACGTAAACTTAATCTCTATTAATGTGGCCGGAATTACTAGCTATTGATGCACAGTCTCCCTCAGGTCAGGCGCTCAGTCCCTCCATGCTCCTCCTGCCCCGCGCGCCTTCTACATTCATAAAATGGGTGGAGCGCGCAGGAGGGACGTGAGGTGCTTGGAGGAATCGGGCAGCTTCAGCTCTCAGTTCCTCCATGCGCCTCATGTCCCGTCTGCCCGCTCCGCCCACTTTTATGAATGAAGAAGGCAGGCGGGGCAGGAGGAGAATGGAAGGACTGAGCGCCTGACCTGAGGGAGACTGCTCATCAATAGTTGGTAATTCTGGCCACATTAATAGAGGTTAGGTTTACTTCAATAGTGTATAGGAGCTGCCGGACCGGAACTTCCGGTATCGGCGGCATTTTCACGAGTACAAGTACTCGTGAAAATGCCGGTATCGTTCCCGATACCGATACTGGTATCGGGACATCCCTAGTTACAATGTATCGGTGTAAGCAAAATGCGTCAGTCTACAGTAGTGAGGATTGGCTACACTGGATGTAATTGTAACAAACCTTCAGCTGTTAGGATCCATTCACACGTCCGTAGAATGGGTCCGGATCTGGTCTGCAACGTTGCTGTCCGCATTTCCGATTTGCGTTCCCGATCTTTTGCTCCGCGGCTCCCGGAAAAAATAGAACATGTCCTATTCTTGTCCGCAATAGCGGACAAGAATAGGTATTTCTATAGGGGTGCCGGCCCGGTGTATTGCGGATCCGCAATACACAGCGGATGTGTGAATGGATCCTTTGTCTATAATGGTTTTAAAAAGAGTCTTGAAAAAGGTGACTATTACTATCCAAAATATATTAAGGGGTAACTGCGGAATAATATATATCTTTTTTTTTTTTTTAAAGCAAAGACGCCCCCCCCCCTCCAACCTAAAAAGATCCAAACGATCCTCTTCATTACAAATACGAATGGAAATGAAGAATATTTGGCAGCCGCCATCACTCACCAGAACTTCAGAAGAAATTCTTTATCAGGGGGGTGACCAGCTTCACCCAGAGCTTGACGTATCGGCTCGGATGCTGGAAAGTGGCCGGCGTCACTTCCTCGGATGGCTCGTACAAATGCTGCTGCTCCTATAGAAGCAAAGAGAAATATTCATTACCCCGCGGCACATTGTTCTTCCTCCCGTCATCGCCCATTGCGCAGCTTCGGCTCCAAGTGACCCGTGCAGGTCGTTGGTTACAAGATTTGCACTCTCGGTCACCCATGCTGCAATGAGTGCATGGTCCAGCTGCAAGACAAGCGGCCGCGGGCTTAGCTGGCTCGTCTTGTAGACATACCTTCTTAGCACTGTCACTCAAGCACGCGATGTTACCGCAGCTCAGATTTCTGGATTTTTATTTAAAGAACATTTCCCGGACAATAAAAGCCCTCGGTCCTCTATTTGTGAGACGTTGGCGGCACCTAAATCTGCCCATACATAAAATGATGTCGGGAAAGAAGAATAGGGCTGATGGATTTCAACATGGCCAATTCTTTTAGTCTGGCAGCAACTCACACTTTTTGAAAACACATGCATGCTCTGCTGAGTATGCATGTTTATGGGGGGGGGGGGGATAAGGAAGCCGTCGGCTCAACTAGCATTCATCCAGAAGTTACCTTTAGTCTACAAACAGCTTAAAGGGGCTGTCCAGGATTTTGACATTGAAGGCCTATCCTTGGGATTGGCCATCAATATCAGACTGGCGGGAGTCCAACCCCCCCCCCCCCCCCCTTCCGCATCCCTGCCGACTAGCTGAACTCCACCCATGGTGTAGTGGACTGAGCTGGTGTCTGCAGCCCCGCTCCTATCTAATTCAATGGGAGCAGTCCTGCAGTTACCAGCTCCATCCACTACACAATGGATGGAGCTGTGGAGTTCTGGTGCTAGAGCTACAAATAAAACACATGATTGACGGGGGTGTCGGACCCCGCCAACTTGATATTTAAGATAGGACGTCAATATCAAAATCCTGGACAACCTCTTTAAAGAGTACATTAACACGACCGTGGTGGAGACCACGGGTCCGCAAAACACCGGCACTGGCCGTGTGAACTTTTGCAGTGCCGACCCATTGACTTTAATGGGTTTGTGATCCGCAAGATGCGGCTGAGGCACGGACCTGGAAGCCCATGGAAGCCTTCGGTGGCCTTTGTAGTGATGCCATGTGAACGCGCTATACATGTGCCCCTCACGAGTCTCATTTCACAGCTCAGGACTCATGGATCCGGGCTCGTCTCCACCCCTATTTGCACCAGCGTTTCACATGGGATTTGATGCCAGTGCCAGTAAGTGCACAATGCAGGGTGTGTAATAAGGAAGCTTACCCGCATGCACCGGGGACACTGGCCTCATGACAAGCACGTCCCACAACTGCAGCAAAGTGGTACTGAAGGATTTCCTGATTTACAGTAAGTCCAAGCACAGGGACGTTAAGGGAAAAGCGCCCTCAGCGCCAGTCACAAGCAGCAGGCCGCTGCGCAAAAAGAGTTATGCAAATAAAATAAAGCTTTTACGTCAATGTCTGCCCCCTGGTCACTGTCCTTGCTGGAACACATGGAAGGAAGCGCAGACTCATCCAGCAGCCGACCTCACAATCCTGACAAAGCACTTCTTTATATGGAGAAGCCGCTTGCAAAACTTCACTAACGAAGCGGACAAACGTAATTTCTCAACTCGAGCCGTGTACAGGAAAGACAGAAATCCTTTCAAGAAGTTACAGGAAAGCGAAAAACACACAAAGCCTCCGAAGAGTCAGGGGAGGAGAAGCGCTCGCTGTGATAAAAGGGACACAACCTGCTGGGGGAAGTGGACGGAGAGACTATTTTCTGGTTTTAATGAACCATTGTACAATAAAAAGGTTGACGTTTTCAAGACCTCCGTATGCTGTCAGTGAGCGGAGACCCGGAGGTTTAAGACTTGTGATGACCTAATATTCCTCACAGCATGGGGTTTGTTACAATGATGTCCAGTCTGGGCAATCCATGTGAACCAAAGAGCCAGAACTGGTCAATACGTTTTAGCGCTCATGCACACGGCCGGAAGTGTTCTGCAAATCGCGGACACACAAAACACGGATGCTGGCTGAGTGCATGCCACCATTTTTTTTTTTACTCCTGCAGAAATGGACAAGAATAGGACATATTCTATTTTTTTTTAAGCTGGACGTACGGATGTGGATAAAACACCATGTGCTGTCCGCATCTTTTGCGGCCCGTTGAGATTGATTGGTCTGCATTCGATGCGCACAAAACGCAGACCGAAAATACGTCCGTCTGCATGAGCTCTTACCTGCACTGATACACTGTAGCAAACAGAATAGGAAAGAGCTTCGTCATGTGGCTAAATTCTGGTCACAGGGATTTACCTGGAGTCCAGTGATGGCTAACCTCCAGCAGTCCAGCTGTGGAGAAACTACGACTACCAGCATGCGCCATTCATTTCTATGGAATTCTGAGAACAGCCAAGCAAGTGTACATCTTGGGAGTCGTAGTTTCACCACAGCTGGAGTGCTGGAGGTTAGACCTAGACTGATACAATGGGAGCAGACTCGGGACTGTACGGGTTGTCAGCCTATGAATGTAGACAGCATTTACCTGACCCGGGGTGGAGGGCGAGACGACCTAAACCAGCAGGCCGAGAAGGATGACTAGGTTTACTGGTCTCTGAAGGGGTCTTGGCGACCAGGCGTTTATCCCCTGTGGCCCCCTTATCTTTGTAGTTCTTTGATATTTTACCGATCACTGCATGCTGTCAGTGACTAGAAATTCTTGTGTATATCTAGAGGCTTAAAAACTTGCCTAGACCTAATACTTCTCACGGCACATGGTTTGTTACCATTACATCCCGTCTACTCAGTCCCTTGAGAGCTAAACTTTATTCGTCGTGTCATGGGTGGGCGAAGGAAAAAGTAAAAAAAAATAAAAATAAAAATAAAATTTAAGACTTGTTTTGACCTACTTATTTCCTGGCACGAAATCTCCCTAACTTCTCGGACCAAGTTATTAAAATATAAAATCATCTGTCGTAACAAAACCAAAAGAAAAAAAAAGAAAAAAAGAAACCACAGAGATATCCAAGGAGGTCATGAGAGAGCTGAGGGGGTAGGAAGGGGAGGGGGGTTACCTCTGCCGAGAGGCCAGAAGAGAAACCACCCGGCAGACGTTGAGGGGATTCTCTATGACAGTCACATCAACCACAAGGCAGCTCTTTAAATAGAGCGAGTCCCGCATAATATAACACATGACACCCACGGGCCCCCTGTGTAATCGCCCCCCCTCCAGAGACTAGGGTCACCTGATGGAGCTGCCGCTGCAAGTCTTGGTTTTCCGTCACGAGGGCGATTTGTGCTTCCAAATCTCGGTGAACGGATCTGTAGCCAAAGTTCGGAGAGCCAATAAGTGTGAGGCACGGCAAGCTTTTACCGGCGGGGTACAGCCACAGACCTGTAGGGGGCATCAAATAAATATCAGGTTATAGAATAAATAAATCTAGTCCTACACACAAAGTACAGGCCTGTCGGTAATTATACAAACAGAATGATAAAAAGATCAGCGGCGCCCACAATGCTTCTCAGAACACCCAGGCATTCATCCCGCTCTACTTTCCTGGAAGTCGCTGAGTAAATGAGGATTTACGGTCAGTGGCTCGTCAGGTTCAGCCAGTTTCGCGGCCCAGGACACCTGAGCTCGGTTTCTATAGGAGAAGAACTATTCTTACATATTGTTCCTCCTCGGGCACAGCAGGCCCTGACCTGACCACGATACTCATAGGTGTGGAAGAGCCGGGGGGGCGACAGGTAACTGAATAGCTGCATGAAGTGGTCGGCCGCCCTCCCAGGAGGTCCCACTAATGCCCGGCAGACAGTCCCCAACGTGGACCCAGGCTGGACAGACCAATACTGTATCTATGCCGCCAAGATGGAGCAGGGAGGTTACGCGTTCCTGGTGAGAGCTGTAATGACATATCCGACGTCACACAGCTTTCCCAGGAACAGATGTGACTAACACACGGCTGAAAAGATTTCTGTTTGTATGTAAGGAATGGCAAATCCACCTGTGAATATGTTTAGTACATACAGACAATATGGAGGTGGAAAAAAAAGGAAAAGTAGTGCACGTGTAGCATCCAACCGGAACCCAGCTCCCTTCCAGGAGAATGGGAGTAGTCATCCGTTACTATGCGCACTTCCCCACGAGTTTTGATAAATCTCCCCCATTTAAATATGTCACTTAATATAAGGGACTTCATTTTGTTAGCTATTCTATCTGTCCATTGGTTCTATCAGTTTCTGGGAAAGCTGGGCTACGACGGCTACATGCAGACGGTGATGCACATTTGCATTGCAAAGGATGAAACCCATAGTAAGTGCATCCTGTCTGCACAGAAGCCGTGTGGATTCAGCAGTGGATTTGTCTGTGGTGTAAAATGTCACCCTGCCCACGGGATCCGTGGCAGACACCGAGGCTGACCCTTGGACAGCTGCCACGGATTCGCGGTTTTAACTGCCAGCTCACCTGTATGTGGTAACCCGCTGCAATGTCTGTGTGGAATCTGCTAACAAGTCCGCCCGGAAATACTGGGCTCAGTATAGACGTGTACATTGAACATATGTGTAGGTGAACATGAAAACCATACATGGATGGACATGAACACAATTAAATAGTATATGCGTGCATATTTATCCCATAATTACATACCTATTAATACCCGGCATGCCCAACCCTTTTATTTTATACAACTACCTGTTCTAATGTATAAACAACAAACCAGTGAAATTGTTGTAAAAGCTGTTTATTAATATATATTGCAAACATGAATGGAAAAATTGTAATTTTAAATGTATTAAAAAAAACAATAAAAAAATACTGTTGTAAAAAAAAAAATGGGCTCAGATTCTATGTGGATTTGATCACAGAATATATGCTGAAAGGGGCATGAAAAAAAAAAATCCCATTTATATCCACCCAAAGGCTGCCGTTACAGCTCCTGAAGGGGTCGGCACCCAGCGTTTCAGACAAATCCACTGGGATCCACAAATCATTACCACTCATACGTCTAACACACGCATCACTTGTGGACAGGGCCGGCCTTTGGGGTGTGCAAGCTGTGCGGCCGCACAGGACGCCATGGCAACAGCGGCGCCCGCCCCGGCGGCCGACACAGCTCATAGACGCTATAGGCTACCAGGGCCGGACTGGCCTGCCGCGGCCCTGGTGACAAGTGGGGGCGGCCGGCGGCAGGGCACAGGGAGATGAACGCTTCCATTACGCTCATCTCTAGAGTCATCTGTATCGCCGTCCTCAGCGATACAGATGTCTGTGCTGCGGCAGAGAAGAGAGAGGCGTGTCCCCTCCCTGTTCCTCTGATAGGCTGCCAGCACTAGGCCGGCAGCCTATTAGAGGCCGATGCAGGTGGCGCGATGACGTCATCGCTCTGCTGGAGCGGTACAACGAGGGACACAGCCGGAAGAGGCCAGCATCGCTGCACTGACATGGAGGTAGGTATAAGTGTTTTTTTTTTCTTTTTTCAAAACTGGAACATTATAGGGTGGGGGCTACTGGCACATAAGGGGGGACTATTGGCACATAAGGGGGGACTACTGGCACATAAGGGGGACTACTGGCACATAAGGGGAGGCTACTGGCACATAAGGGGAGGCTACTGGCACATAAGGGGAGGCTACTGGCACATAAGGGGAGGCTACTGGCACATAAGGGGGGAGGCTACTGGCACATAAGGGGGGACTACTGACACATAAGGGGGGACTACTGGCACATAAGGGGGGACTACTGGCACATAAGGGGGGACTACTGGCACATAAGGCGGGACTACTGGCACATAAGGCGGGACTACTGGCACATAAGGCGGGACTACTGGCACATAAGGCGGGACTACTGGCACATAAGGCGGGACTACTGGCACATAAGGGGGGACTACTGGCACATAAGGGGGGACTACTGGCACATAAGTAAGGGGACTACTGGCACATAAGAGGAGACTACTGGCACATAAGAGGAGACTACTGGCACATAAGATGGGACTACTGGCACATAAGAGGGGACTACTGGCACATAAGAGATTCAGCTGTATCACAGCCATACTACTTTATTCAGGAGGACATCTGCAGCCGCCGGCCAGGTAAGTGAGTATCTGATTCTCCCTTTAATTACTACTGAGAGGATCAGATCACTATGTACTTGGCCAGCGGAAGTAAGAAGGGCTTGGCTAGGCCCCCAGGCATTGGCCCTCCAGGAAATTGCCTTGTAGGGTCCATGGCCAGTCCGCCCCTGATGGCCATTGAAGATGTCTCAGCACTTGAGGTTCTACATCACTGAGGAATGCATTCATCTGTCTTCTCTTCCTGATCTTCTGATAATCACATCACTTTTGTCTGACTTGTTTCCTATTGTTTTTGCTGTGACAGCACAGGAACCAAAGATGATCTTTTTTGGGGATTCTCCAGCTAAAAGTGTGGTTTAGACATAGTGACTGACACAGAAGTGCGGGAGTCCTGTGTCAGACGATGGCTTTATACAGCCAGGACTTGAACGTGAGGTGCAACATATTATTATTTTTTTTTACAGTGTAAATGGTCGTGTACTGTGATCACTAAACGCAGCAAAACCACTAGAGTGAGGGGTAAAGCAATCTACAGCCTGTCCTATCAGCGCATGGAGGTCTCCATCAGACACAAGCTACGCCAAATAATGATCTCGACCACATTACTGAGCGTTGCTGCGCTTACCATTTGCCTAGATTACTCATTACTCCCATCATTTCTTATCATCATTAAAACTTCTGAGGTGTACTAGAGACATGTCAGAAGGTTTGATCAGCGGGGTCCTGGTGCTGAGACCCCACGATCACTGACACGAAGGAGCAGAAGTGCTCAGCTGATCAGTGTTCTCCATTTGACTCTGATCTGAGTCCATACACAGCGAGAGAGACTGGTGGGGGTCCAACCACACCGATCATGAGAATAGAGCCCCCCAAAAGAGATGGAGCAGCCAGACGGCATGCACGTAGCCGCTCCTTTAATTTCTGTGAGAGTTCCGGAAATAGCAGAGCGCTGTATCTCCAGAACTCCCACAGAAATGAATGGAGTGGCCACACGGACCCCCAATCAGCAGCCCCATACATTTTGGAGTACGGAGTCTGAATTCTCGTGATCGGTAGGAGTCCCAGCGGTAGGACCTCCATCGATCTAATAGTTATACCCTATCCTGTGGATAGGGGATAACTTAATATACCCAGAATAACCCCTTAAAGGCCTGAAAAAAGGCTTTTTAACCAAAATGTCACATATGGATTAAAGACCTGCCTTGTTTTGAATTACTTCCCTCCCTTTGTGTAGCTCCTGTGAGAACATAAACCGGAATACCCCTTTAAGAGGCGCACACCCACCCACGTTGCATTGCTGGGAGTGCTGTCCACAAATACTTCTTGCAAAGGTTGAGATTAGTGTTGAGCGAACTTGTGTTTTAAGTTCTGCGTCCAAAGTTCGGGTTATGGAAGAATCCCGGTATGGATTCCGCTACCACGGACCATAACGGAATTTGGAATCCATAACGGGATTCTTCGATAATCCGAAGCCGAACTTTGGACGAAGAATTCAAAACACAAGTTCTGTCAACACTAGTTGAGACGCATCACTAAGCCTAAAGGGAAGTTCACACATGGATTCCAGAACATACATGATGAAATCGGTTTCCCATGCATGTCAGTGGGGTTTCCACAACCTCATCGGCCTGCTTTGGAAATCGTTCCTGGTGGATTTTTGGTGCCTCAGATTTCTGCTGCAGAAGATAAATGTTGCTGTGTGAACATAACCTTTAGATCGGGGGTGCACAACCTGGGGCCCGGGGGCCACATGTGGCACTCAATACCATTCTGTGCAGCCCCAACAGTCTGGTAACAGACATGTATGTTGTGGCTGCTCACATGTATTTTCCCATTAGATGGGAGTCCTAGAAGTGTAACCAGACATTTATGTTATATGCTGTAGGTTCAATTTGCCATAAATACAGGATTTCAGCTGGTTATACCCCTTTAAGTTTTATTTTTGGCCGTAGGAATTGGTTCAGGGCGACTATATGGCCCCCAGGTTGTGCACCCCTGCTTCAGATGGTTTGCATGAGATTACAATTAAGGATCTGCTCTTTCCCCAGAACAATGCCCCTTTCGTCCAGGGGTCCCTGTCTAGTATTGGGGTTAGCTTCATTAATTTGGCTGGGCTGCATCACCAGTATGGACAGTGGCGCCACGTCAGGAAATAATTCTAATCTAATAGGTTCCTTTAAAGGGAACCTGTCATCAACTTTATGCTGACCTCACTGATGGCAGTATAAAATAGTGACAGAAATGCTGATGTCAGCGGTGTCACTCATGAGCTAAAAGTAAGTGGTTGCTGAGAACCAGCTTCATAATCATTGCAGCTCAGGCATGGAAAAGAGTCAAATCTACCCGAGAAGAATCATGGTTATTCCTAATCTCCTGCACTCTCACCCATCTGCTGATGATTGGCAGTTCTCTCCTAGAGAGAAAGAGAGAAAACTCAGTAGAAGACTGTCAGTCATCAGCAGGGGGCGGGAGAGCAGGAATTCATGAATAACCAGGACTCTTCTCAGGTGGCCATGACTCTTTTCCAGGCCCAGTCTGCAATGATTGTGATGTTGGTTCTCGGCAACCACTTACTTTTAACTTATAAATGACAGACCGCTGCAATCAACTCACCTGTCTCTACTTTATACTGCCGTTAGTATGGGTAACATAAAGTGGATGATAGGTTCCCTTTAAGAAGCATAACATGGAAATAATGGGATTACTAGACATAATGCAAGGCGGAGTGGTGACGGTAAACCTCCTTACCAGAATCTAGTCTTACCTTTGGCATGGAAAGTCCAGTGATCTCTGAAGTACTCTCGGAGTTGGACTCTCAGCCGCTGCCCTTGTTTGCAGACCTCATTGTAAAACTGGTGTTCTATGTGTACATAAGCCGCTGGTATGGCGCCTGCAATACCCTTAGCGCCAAAGAAGCCATTGACTTCAGGTGAGGCCAAGAGAATGTTGTAGTCGGCCCTTGTGCCCAGCACCAAGTCCATGTAACCTTGCGTCAGGTTAAAATACCCCGTGGTCAGATGAATCTGGTCTCCGCGCTCTGCTTCTGTCAGCAATGTCTCTGTGACCAGCTCGTCTATCTGTATTCCGAATGGCTTCATTTGTATCAGTGGATAAACCCATGTATCCGGTGGCTCCGTGCCCAAGGCCGGCTCTCTGCTCTGGAAGCTGGCGCTGTGCAGCTCGCACTGCTTGTGTCTTGCTGTCTCTATCACTTTCAAGACTCTTCTCTTGGCAGCTTCACAGTATTTGGCTTTGTCGCCTGCAAAATGATTACTTTTTATTACAACCAGTCGTTTATTACGTGACATATAGAGCCAACCAAACCATCAGTATGTTGTTAGAAAGTTGGCAGTGCCTAGATTAGCAGCCCAAACAAAACGCCCACAAATGCTGCCATGTTTGGATGCCATCTCTAAGGGCCAATCAAACAACCAATATTTCCAAAATCAAAACCAAAAGGATCTGATTGGTTGCAGTTTAAAGGGGTTGTCAGAGTTAAAAAGGAACTTGGGCAGCCCCTGTAAATGAGGTAAAAATAACAGAAGAATCAATACTCACCCCTTCTCTCCCCAATCACTGGCCTCAGCAGTAAGTAGGACATTGCCGCTGAGGCCATTTATTGGCTGCAGCGGTGACCTGTATGCACAGAATGTCACTGCTGGGGATCCGGGAGCACAGTGCAGGAGGTGGCAGGGGAGAAAAGTGTGGAGTATTGATTCTTCTGTTATTTTTACTTCATTTACAGGGGCGGGCAGTTCTTACTTAAAGGGGTATTCCCATCTCAGACAATGGGGGCATATCGCTAAGATATGCCCCCATTGTCTGATAGGTGCGGGTCCCACACCTATATTGAGAACGAAGCGGAGAGAGCTGTGGCTGGAGGACCTCGGATTTCCCGGGGTCCGTCCACCACCAAGCGCTGCTCCCCGCGTCTCTCACAGAAGTGAATCAGAGCACACTGCATGCGCAGGCCATGCTCCCATTAATTTCTATGGGGCCAATGGAAATATATTCGCCGGCCCCATAGAAAATTAATGGAGGACGGCTGCGCATGCGCCCTCTTTGACTTTCGAGGCTCCATTCTCGAAATAGGTGCGGGTCCCAGTAGTGGGACCCGCACCTTTCAGACAATGGGGGCATATCCCTGCGATATGCACCCATTGTCTGAGATGGGACAACCCCCTTAAGGCTAGGGCTACACGGCGACATGTGTCACACGACTTCTTTTCGCAGAAAGTCACGCAACATTTTTTGTAATGATAGTCAATGGTGTGGCACTGCGACAGGCAAAATGCTGCGGCTGCAACACGACAGTCTTAAAAGATCCATCCAAGTTGGATTTTTGTGCGACTGTCGTGTCGGAGTCAACGCATGTCATAGTGCGACACCGTTGACTGGCATTACAAAAAACGATTTTTCTGTAACTAGAAGTCGCACACATGTAGCCCTAGCCTAACTCAGACAACCCCTTTCTTTATAATATGACCCCCAATAAAGAAACTGGATAAATCCTCATCTCATATAGAGTGTTGTTCTAAGGCTTTATTCACATTTCTGTCAGCCATTGTGTTCTCCTGTTCCCTCACAGGACCCGAAAAACAGAATGGCAGAAAAAGACAGATGCCAATTGAGGTCTGTCAGATTTTTGTAATTTTGTCTGGCATGTGCACAAAGCCATAGAAGAGATCATGGAGAATATTGCTCCTTGCCTTCATACGGGTGCTCCATTCCTTCTTCTGTGTGAATTGTATCATCCGGCTTAAGCTGAAGGGAAACGTCTCCAACGGCCATCACCAACTCATTGAAGAAATCCGCCACGTCCTGGCAACCCTGCAGTAGAATATAACGGTCCTGGCGATTGGTAAAGTAGGAGTCACTCAGGTTCGCTCTAAAAACAATCATAGAAATCAGGAAATACATACAGAAGGTCATCTATTAAAACAATCTTAAAGGGATTTCCCATAAATATTTGTGGAACCCTACTCCCAGCACCCATAAGCAGAGTGCGACAAAGACTGTATCTTTAACACAGGGATGGGCAAACTACAGCTCTCCAGCTGTTGCAAAACTACAACTCCCAGCATGCAAAGACTGCTTACAGCTATCAGCCTACAGCAGGGCATGGTGGGAATTGTAGTTTTACAACAGCTGGAGAGCCGCAGTTTGCCCATCCCTGATTTAACATTAGTGCCACATTCATTGGGCCCACCACCAATTCTGAGAATGGATGTGCCTAGTCGCACATCCATTCTTAGCGATATGCCATTAATGTCTGAGAGGACCCCTTTAATGTGGCAAATCTGAAACACACATGGGGGGGCAGGCTGCAATTGAAGTCAGTCTGCCCTGACCTTTTTAATTGCAGATGAATAACTGGCCTATTTTCATTTAACGTGTACGGTGGACACCCTTCATAATTTATTCTTGTTTTAGAAAACTGTGTCCTTACCCACTAAGGATAACATTGTCATCAAAGAGATAGATCTTCATGTGCTGGAGGCCAATGGTCTCGTTGAATCTCTCTGGTGCAAGCAGACGCAGGAGCCCTCGAAGATTTGGAGTGTGAAAGAGAGACACGCGTACCCGGTCTGGGTATCTACGCAGGAGGGGGAGTAACATGGTACGAGAATTTTTCTTTCCTGTGACAGAAGAGATGTGTACGTGAGTTTACCTTGGCTGCTCCTCGAGAGGTTGCGAGCCACTGTCCTCTAGGATGATGAGAGTTTCTCAATGGATATCACCTGTAATTACATCAGAAGGTCCTGTACCCGGACCTATCACTTACCCCTCGATCCTCTGGTGTAGTCCAGCAGAATGGAGACTTGGAGGTCAGTCTGGCTGGTTTTCTGCAGGGTTTCCTCAATGCAGTCCACCTGAAAGGGAAATGTAAAGAGCGGTTAAAAACAATCAAATAAGGCTACTTTCAGACCTGCGTCTGGTGCGGATCCGTCTTGTATCTGCACAGACGGATCCGCACCGATAATGCAAACGCTTGTATCCATTCAGAACGGATCAGTTTGCATTATCAGGAACAAAGTCAAAACGGATCCGTCCTGAACACCATTGAAAGTCAATGGGGGACGGATCCGTTTTCAATTGCACCATATTGTGTCAATGAAAACGTATCCGTCCCCATTGACTTACATTGTAAGTCAGGACGGATCCGTTTGGCTCCGCATCGTCAGGCGGACACCAAAACGCTGCAAGCAATCAACCGGCTGATAAGAGGACTGCCTGCACTACCTTTTACCTCATGTACCTTAAAAAAGGGCAAAAAAAGAAAAACTACGAGAGTGCTTCTTTAAATGGGTTGTCCAAGTTGTTTTTTTAATGTGTCAGGGCTGTATGAAGTGAAGGAAAAAAAAAAAAAGAAGCTAAAAAACACCTTATAAATGATATCTGTTCTACCGCTCCGATCCCTGCTGGGTCTGCAGCCATTGTAGCAACCACTGGCCTCAGCGGTTCAAGCACTCGTGATCACAAGGCCAACGACTGGCTGCAGTGGTTAGGTGAATGAGGAATGGCAAGAGACCGCTGCAGGCCCATGGGGGATTGAACGCGCGGTGTGGAAGGCGTGGGTCATTTAGATGGAGTGTGGGTTTTTTTTGGTCATTTTATACAGTCTCCTGCTCTCTGACACTTTTTACAAAATCTTGGCTTAGCCCTACAAATGGTAAACATTTGGAGACCAAAGGTCATTAGGAAATACCCAGTTCGCTCACCAGCTGCTGTTCAAGAGGACCAGTCCCCAGGTACAGAGATGCCATTGTGATTCGCTTCTTGGCAGCTTTCACTTGAGTCTGAAGAAAAACACAAAACAGCAGATTTCAGCTGTCTGACCATCCAAAACCAGGGAGCACGCCAGTGAATGGGAGCAGTGCTGCACGGCCGGCAGAGGCAGCAATATCACAATACATCAGTAAGTGCCTTGTTCTAACTTTGTCTACATGATAAATGCCATTTTTGCAAGTAAGACAACCCCTTTAATGCAAAACTAAGCAATTTTCTATATACGGTAGTCTTGATAAAAATTTACTACCAGTCTGCTGCTGCAGTGTGTGTGCAAGTCCTTCACCAAGCTGATGATGCTGCTAAATCAGGCCTCTGCTTCTGACGGCTCTCTCTGCTCTCCCCCTCCCTGCTCTCAGTGTTAAAAGTTAAGATCATCGCTAATGATGATTAGCGATAATATCTGGCGGTGTAAATGTACCACCGATTACCCAATGAATGAATGAAACGCTTGTTCATCAGGTAATTGGATCGTTTGTGCCAACACAAAAAATTTATGTTTCCTGACAGCAGATCGTGCTGTGTCAACACGATCTGATGCCAGGAAACAACCGGTCGTTATGGAGAGGAGCGTTGGCATTAGCGATTGCAATACCCCCCCCCCCCCCATCTCTGAAGGAGATCGCTGAATGTAAACGCAGCAGTCTCCTCCACCAGCGAGCAGCAGATGGTCGGGAAGGAACGCTTCCTTCCCAACAATCTGCTACAATATAGTCCCGTGTAAGGGGACCCATAGAGCAGGAAGGGGGAGGAGGTTGCACTTGTCAGGTCAAACTGTGGAGGGGGGAAAGTGTAGATATAGATGGGGAGAAAAGCATACAGAAGGTTATTGCAGAGGAGAAACACATAGGCTGTATACAAGTGTGGGGGGAAAGCAGAGTACACAGGTCAGACTCTGCAGGAGGCTGTAGAAGTCAGTCTAGGAACGAAGTTGAGCTGATACATGGGAGCAAGAGAAGACAGCAGTATCCTGGACACACAGACTTCACATCTATTACTGGGAGAGGCACATTCACAGGGGAATTATTGAAAGCAGGAGAAGGTTGTAAACTGAATAGTGTCTGAAAATGAATGAAGAATGCAGCCCAAAACTTAGTGCAACCTAAAGGGGTTATCCTACACTGACAAATGCCCCCCCCATATGCCGGTGGTGGACAGCCAATGGCAGGCGGCGATAGGGACGAGCCTCCCTAGCATCGCAGGTGACACTCGTCCCCGTCACTGCCTGCCATTGGCTGCTCCCCCCAGTCCATTATTATCAACCCCCCTCCCCCCCACAGGATGTTTTGCATCTGCGCACTGGGAGAAGAAGAAGTGCCGAGAACCAGGAGCGACGCGGAGAGCCAGGTAAGTAGAATCAGTGTGAGGGTCCCGGCATATGGAGGACTAGCAGTTGTTAGTGTCGGGTATACCCTTTAAGGTAACATTTAAAAAAAAAAAAACATTTTGGGGTCTATGTCAAAGGTGTCCACAGTCTTTAAAGGGGTTCTCCAGGACTACAAAACTGCATCAGATTGGTGGGCGTCTGACTCAGGATTTACACAGTACTGACCTTTGGGTGGGTTTATTATGGTGGTCAGGCATGCTCCATCATCATTTACAACCTCGCTCATCGGTCACTTACTTTCATGACCTGGTAGAACTCTGCGGGACTGGAGAGAATCTTCACACTGGAGCTGGAGATTCCAAATTCTGGAACCAGGTCCCCCACCCATTGAAATCGATGTGCTCCCCGAGGACGAACACAACCTAAAGTAGGGCGCTGGGTAGTGGCTGGTGGATCGGTGGGAGCCACGAGAGGAGCCAGAAGAAACAAAGGTGTCCTTAAAACAAAACAAAAAAAACTTAATAAACTCTATAAATAAGGTACGGCATGTTCACACTATGGAAATTTGGGTTGAGCGAACTTGAGTTTTAAGTTCTGCGTCCAGAGTTCGGGTTATCGAAGAATCCCGTTATGGATTCCAAATTCCGTTATGGTCCGTGGTAGCGGAATCCATAACGAGATTCTTCGATAACCCGAACTCTGGACACAGAACTTAAAACCACAAGTTCGCTCAACACTATTCAGAACATTTTGGCCCATAATCCAGGCCGAAATTTGCCTCTTATTGAAAATTCACTGTCCAGACGGGGGCAGAATTCTCCACCATGGGTTTTACCAAAATAAGGCCATGTTCACACTAGATTTTTTTAATGTAAAAAATCTGAAGTGGGTTTGCAAGAGAATCTCTGGCAAAAATCCAGGCCAGACCTTCGGTTTCTGCCGCGAATTTGCAGTTTATCCCGCCATGGATGGCACCTACGCCCTGCGCTTTCCACATGGAATCCACCTGACTGATTATTTTTTATGGCTTTCAAATCCTGTGCCCATATGAAGTAATAGGAGGTGGGTGTGGAATCCGTGCCAAGTTCCACGTCACTTACTGAAGCAGATTCTGTGGCCTGACAATCCGCAAATCCGTGGCAAAAAAATCCACTGTGTGAACAAGGCCTTACAGTCATGCCCCTTGCGAAACTGACTTTGTGCTCCCAGGTTCCCGCACAGATTACTAATGGCTATTGGGGATTCCAATTATCTATGATCTGATTAATTTTTGGGAAAACCTTCTAAAAAAAAAAAAATTAATAAAAAGGGATTTCCCAAAGTGGACAACCCTCTTGAGAAATTGAGAAACCAATGACATTTCGTGGGAATGTTCTCTTTTTTGGGGGACAGGTCATTGCCGCTGAATGGAGGTTTTGCAGAAATTTCCAGCCCCATTTTTTGAGCAGGAATTTGGGAGATACCCGAATAGAAGTCACATTATAAGGAGAAACCTATCACACTATTGGGAAGTCCCGTAGTTTTTTTTCTGTCTGACTGGTTTCTTACAGGATCATTACCAGTTTCAAAGAAATGCTTCAGAAAGGAGGAACCAACAGCAGAGCCTGTATCATTCCCTTAATGTCAGTGTTAGTTTGGGCAATCCTCTCCACTGAGGGGAAAGTGATGAAATCAGGCAAAGCCAAAAAACGGCGCTCTCCAAACTGTGGCTTTCCAGCCGCACTCACAGGCTGGCATCTGCAAGCATCAGCAATGGGGACTGTACACTCTGCATCCAGCCTATAATGTTTTTATTTTTCACTATACAGACCTATCTGTTTCCATGGTAACAGACTACAAGCACATCTCTGTGTAGTCCGCTCCTGACAGTCATACAACCTTCCATTTCTCCCACTACGCCGCAACGAGCGCCGATATAGCAAGTCAGTTGGCATCCAATGCCCAAAAAATGCGGATCAGATGCAGACCGAAAATACAGTGGTGTGCGTGCCCTAAGGGGCATAAGGGCTCATGCTGACCACCATATTTTTAGGGCATGTGGAACCATTAAAAGGGTTTTCCAAGACTTTAAGGCCTCATGCACACGAATGTATTTTCTTTCCATGTCCGTTCCGTTTTTTATATACAGAACCATTCATTTCAATGGGTCAGCAAAAAAAATCGAAGTTAGGACTCATGCACACGACCGTATGAGTTTTTCGTTCCGCAAATTGACGTTTTTGATGTTTTTTTTGCGGATCCGTTATTTTTGTGGATCCATTGTAATAATGCCTATCCTTGTCCGCAAACTAGAAAAAATAGGACATGCTCTATTTTTTTGCGAAACGGAAAAACGGACACACGGAAACGGAATGCACACTTAGTACCATCCGTTTTTTTTTGCGGACCCATTGAAATGAATGGTTCCGCATATGGTCTGCAAAAAAAACGGAACGGACACGGAAAGAAAATACGTTCGTGTGCATGAGGCCTTACTCTGTGTACATCCCGTTTCCTTATGTCCGTATTTCCATTCTGCAAAAAAATTGAACATGTCCTATTACTGTCCGCATTACGAACAAGGATAGGACTGTTCTATTAGGGGCCAGCTGTTCCGTTCCTCAAAATACGGAATGCACAACACGTCATCCATATTTTTTGCAGACCACAAAATACATACGGTCGTGTGCATGAGGCCTAATACTGATGACCTATCCGTCGATCCGCAGGGATAAGGGAATCGACTTCGGATGAAACATCGGAAGTCGATTCGCATCAAACTTGTTCTTTGAGAAGGCACTGGCCCTCCTGTGAGCACCGCGGTCTTCTCGCAGCTCACCAAGCACAGCGCCGCACATTGCATAGTGGCTGTGCTTTGTATCACGCTCAGCCCCATTGACTTCTATAAGGCCGAGCGGTGCCCAGGCCACGTGACGCTTCCTCTTTGGCCTAGGAAAAGCTGCCAGATGCCAGCGCAGCTGATCGGCGGGGGTCAGACCCCCACAGATCAGATACTGATGACCTTTCCAGGGGAGAGGTCATCAGTATTAAGGTCTCTGAAAAGCCCAGCAAAAGATGCAGACAGCACACATCCGTCTTCATCCATATGTCCGTCCTGCGGCCCGGCAAAACAGGTCTTATTTTTTTCCATTTTGCGGACAAGGATAGGATATTTCTAGTTTTCTACAGGACTAAAAAAACAAATTAAATGTGGGCATGTCCACAGCCGGGACCGATGTTTTGCGGATCCACGATTTGCAGAACACACAACGGATGCCGTCGTGGACATGAGGCCTACAGGGCAGACGCAGACCATGTCACCCCTGCATCGTACCGCACACAGACACTAAAGATCTCCCACTAGCTACTGTACTTTACCAAAATCTCACGGACAGACGGTAGTAAACGTAAAGCCACGTGAGAATCATACACATCGCAAATGGACTTGAAGGTCGGCCAGATTGCACAATGGAGTTTATGTCCCAGGAAACGGGTAAACTCCAGCTAAATATATCCGACAGCACAATCTGAGTAAGAATATGTAAATTGGGTTCGATTACAAAAGTTCCCGGTTGGGTAATATGAAGAGGCCTTAGTGACAATGCCGAGATACTGGAAAATTTGCTCATTATTCCTCTTCCTGATCGATGAGACATTTACGAAACCACGAGTCCTGGAAAGAGCCACGTAGCCGACCCCAGAAGACGTCTTACTGGATTTCTGACTAGTCAATGTTTATGATAACTTGTTAATATTTGCAATGGGAATGGGAAGCCGTGGGTTGGCAATGGGTTTCCGGTATGGGGCAGGGCGGTGGGTCGACAGGCGGTGTATCCTACAGACATATGCCGTGATCTCCCCAGTCCTATACATTTCATATTTACCTCTGATAGCTGGGAGCCATGTGGCAGACGTAATCCCTCCCGCAGCAGGACACGGCTGTTACTGGCATCCAGCCCCTTTCTCGTACAGAGAGCTCTGCGATTCCTCAAGAGAGGCAGATAATGATAACATTATGTAAGATCTCACAGGAGCACGAGGGGCCACAGTCATGTTATAAATCACTGCTAGATACCAACCGAGAGTGCTGGATTACAGAGACAACCGCCATATGTACATCACACTACAGACCCAATCTTAGAGTGCAGCCAGAGACCGAGAGCCTGTGCCTCCTGAAGAAGATTTACTAATACTTACTAGACCCATTACCTTATGTGTAATACTCCAGAGCTGCACCCACTATTCTGCTGGTGGAGACACTGTGTACATACATACATTACTTATCCTGTACTGATCCTGAGTTACATCCTGTATTATACTCCAGAGCTGCACTCACTATTCTGCTGGTGCAGTCACTGTGTACATACATACATTACTTATCCTGTACTGATCCTGAGTTACATCCTGTATTATACTCCAGAGCTGCACTCACTATTCTGCCGATGGAGTCACTGTGTACATACATTACATTACTTACCCTGTACTGATCCTGAGTTACATCCTGTATTATACTCCAGAGCTGAACTCACTATTCTGCTGGTGGAGACACTGTGTACATACATTACTTATCCTGAGTTACATCCTGTATTATACTCCAGAGCTGCACTCACTATTCTGCTGGTGGAGTCACTGTGTACATACATTACATTACTTATCCTTTACTGATCCAGAGTTACATCCAGTATTATACTCCAGAGCTGCACTCACTATTCTGCTGGTGCAGTCACTGTCTACATACATTACATTACTTATCCTGTACTGATCCTGAGTTACATCCTGTATTATACTCCAGAGCTGCACTCACTATTCTGCTGGTGCAGTCACTGTCTACATACATTACATTACTTATCCTGTACTGATCCTGAGTTACATCCCGTATTATACTCCAGAGCTGCACTCACTATTCTGCTGGTGGAGTCACTGTGTACATACATTACTTATCCTGTACTGGTCCTGAGTTACATCCTGTATTATACTCCAGAGCTGCACTCACTATTCTGCTGGTGGAGTCACTGTGTACATACATTACATTACTTATCCTGTACTGATCCTGAGTTACATCCTGTATTATACTCCAGAGCTGCACTCACTATTCTGCTGGTGGAGTCACTGTGTACATACATTACTTATCCTGTACTGATCCTGAGTTACATCCTGTATTATACTCCAGAGCTGCACTCACTATTCTGCTGGTGGAGTCACTGTGTACATACATTACTTATCATGTACTGATCCTGAGTTACATCCTGTATTATACCCCAGAGCTGCACTCACTATTCTGCTGGTGCAATCACTGTGTACATACATTATATTACTTATCCTGTACTGATCCTGAGTTACATCCTGTATTATACTCCAGAGCTGCACTCACTATTCTGCTGGTGGAGTCACTGTGTACATACATTACTTATCCTGTACTGATCCTGAGTTACATCCTGTATTATACTCCAGAGCTGCACTCACTATTCTGCTGGTTGGAGTCACTGTGTACATACATTACATTACTTATCCTGTACTGATCCTGAGTTACATTCTGTATTATACTCCAGAGCTGCACTCACTATTCTGCTGGTGGAGTCAGTGTGTACATACATTACATTACTTATCCTGTACTGATCCTGAGTTACATCCTGTATTATACTCCAGAGCTGCACTCACTATTCTGCTGGTGGAGTCACTGTGTATATACATTACATTACCTATCCTGTACTGATCCTGAGTTACATCCTGTATTATACTCCAGAGCTGCACTCACTATTCTGCTGGTGGAGTCACTATGTACATTACATTACCTATCCTGTACCGATCCTGCGTTACATTAGTGTCAGCCAAACCAGACAGCTGGGGGAGAAGGATGAGGCAGCTGGATTTCAACAAGCCCAATGCTTTTGTTCGAAGGCAAGATAACCCTGACAGCAGCTTACTCCACTCTCCCCATTCAGAACACATGCATGCTTGGCCGACAGCTATGTGAAGTGAATGGCCAGCCGGACGATCCCAACAAAACTGGCTGGATGTGTCAGTCAATACCTTAAAGGAGCAGTCAGAGAGTTAGGATAGGACAGCGATATCTAACCTCCGGCACTCCAGCTGTGGTAAAACTACAACTCCCAAGATGCACACTTGCTTGGCTGTTCTCAGATCTCCATAGAAATGAATGAAGCATGCTGGGAGTCGTAGTTTCACCACAGCTGGAGTGCTGGAGGTTAGCCATCACTGGGATAGGCAGGGGTCACACTCCCGACAACCCTGCTGATCAGGTGCTCCAGTGAACGCGGCCGCCATCTTCCCAGGCCAGTGACGTCACGCTCATTGGTCAAATGGCTCAGCTCAGTCCCATTCAAGTGAATAGGGCTGAACTGCAATACCAAGCACAGCCACTATGCAATGGATGGCGCTGTGAGGCACCAGCTCCCCATTCCTTCTGCTCACCGTACGTCATGACAAATGGTCACATGATGCAAGAGGATCCGGCAATGTCAAACCGGATGTTGGCACCAAGGGAGCCCAGCGGAGTGGGGAGCTGGTGCCCGGAAGCAGGTAAGTCATCTTTCCTTTAGGGGGTTAGCCCCAAACGAATCATTTTTGGACAACCCCTTTAAGGCTTCCAGCTGACCATGCATACAACACCGCTATCAGCAGACCCTATATACCCCATAAGTGGCTGCCAGGAGATACGGCGCCGCTTATCCTCACAGACCGTGCTGAAATCCAACCTGCTTGATCCTGGTCTCACCTTGTGGGCTGCAGTTACATGGCCATCGCCTGTGCAGTATATGGCGGTACGACCTCGTGCTGGCACTAATTCCACGTCTTCCCTTACATCTTCTGGACCTAGTCACTCTTTCCATTCCTTAAGTCTCCTAGTAACGTTTGCTGATCCTACGGGTTTCCTGTTATGTGTAATGGGATATCCAAAGCTCAGGAGAGCTCCAGCCCCGAGTCCAGTAACGCAGGGCAGATGGAGCGGACGTCACCGCGCCCCCTGCAGCCATGGGGAGCGCTTACCTCCTTGGAAATTGTCATTTTCCAAAGCAGCAATCAGGCCGCCCTGCGCCTGTTCCGGAGCTTTCTCAAGAAAGTCCCTCTCCATGCTTTATACTGCAGCACTGCCTGCTCAGATTGACTGCTTTCTCGCAACGTAAGCACACTAGTCGGCATACATTGTGATACACATCTGTATACAGAGCAGAGTCGGCCATTTTTGCCAGGATGAATCAACTATCTTATGTGTATGGGGGTGTGCTGATCCTCTGTATCGGAGGGCTCAGGTGGCGGCTTATTCTCCTCCTCACGATTGAGAACACATGCACGCTCAGCCAAACCAAGTGTGCATATGCATAGGGGGGGAGAAGGTCAGGAGGAACAGCTGTGGGTCAAAAGATCATTTGACCGCCCCGATTAAGAACACATGCATGCTCACCCAAACCAAGTGTGCATGTGCACGGAGGGATCGAGGGGAACAGCTGTGGGTCAAAAGATCATTCGGCTGTCCCCATTGAGAACACATGCACGCTCAGCCAAACCAAGTGTGCATGTGCACGGAGGGATCGAGGGGAACAGCTGTGGGTCAAAAGATCATGCGGCTGTCCCCATTGAGAACACATGCACGCTCAGCCAAACTAAGTGTGCATGTGTATAGGGGGAAGGAGGTCAGGAGGAACAGCTGTGGGTCAAAAGATCATTTGACCGCCCCGATTAAGAACACTTGCACGCTCAGCCAAACCAAGTGTGCATGTGCACGGAAGGGTCGAGGGGAACAGCGGTGGGTCAAAAGATCATTTGACCGTCCTGATTAAGAACACTTGCACGCTCAGCCGAACCAAGTGTGCATGTGCACGGAGGGATCGAGGGGAACAGCTGTGGGTCAAAAGATAATTTGACAGTCCCAATTAAGAACACTTGCATGCTCAGCCAAACCAAGTGTGCATGTGCACGGAGGGGTCGAGGGGAACAGCTGTCGGTCAAAAGATCATTCGGCCGTCCCCATTGAGAACACATGCATGCTCAGCCAAACTAAGTATGCATGTGCACAGAGGGGAGGGGGGGTCAGGAGGTACAGTTGTGGCCAAAAAGATCTTTGGCTGACCGCTATCTGAAGTGTACAAGTCGTATATGGGGGGGGGGGGCTTTGAGGCCAACTTCACACCGTGTAATGCCTCAGTTCGCCTGCGGGGGCGCTGTAGGGAACTGAATCACTTGCTGCTGGTTAGAGACAACTGCTAAGGAGTCCAGCAGCAGGACAACCCGGGATCGGCTTGATTTGGGGGGACTCTGCTAACCCTGTCTATAGGAATCACACACTACACCCAGCCTGCAGCTGTCAGGGCATGCTAGGAGTTGTAGTGCCGCTGCTTTAGATGGGTAACGGGAGCGAGGGCTACGCTTTTCCCATTTACCTGCCCTTTTACAGAATGAATAGGGTACGGACAGAAGGGTCGGCTGTCCACAACTCAGAACGGACAGAGACAAATCCCGAAATCAGTGGCATTTCCTGAGCAGCCGGAGAAAGAGACACCTTGTGCCTTGTCCCGGGACTCGGTCGTCTGCGGGGGATTAGTCACTACATGCAGAACTGTTTGTTCTGTCCGGCTCATGGGGTAATTGTAAGATGCGGAAGACTTATCTGACAATAACAATCTGCATTCCTGACGGCACAGGGTGAACCTACAAACATCTCCGAGAGGAAGGAGCTCCATGAGGTGCGGAGGGATGGGGCGAGGTGCCGTCACTACCACCCCCACTATGCTGCGCTGACGTAAGCCACTCATCATTCTGAAGAGTAAATACCTAATGGGTGAGGTCAGCGCTGAGAACAGAAGGAAACATGGATTTTACTTGTTTTGGCAAAGAAAGTCTCGGTAAGGCTTCGTACACATCACCGTTCAGCCTTTCCGTTCTCCTGCTCCGTTTACTGCGCCCTAAAGCTACTTTCACACTAGCGTTATTCTTTTCCGGCATCGAGTTCAGTCCTAGCGGCTCAATACCGGAAAAAAACTGATCAGTTTAATCCTAATGCATTCTGAATGGAGAGCAATCCGTTCAGGATGCATCAGTTCAGTCACTCTTACGTTTTTTGGCCGGAGAAAAAAAATGCAGCATGCTGCGGTATTTTCTCCGTCCAAAATTCCGGAACACTTGCCGAAATGCCAGATCCAGCATTAATTTCTATTGAAATGTATTAGTGCCGGATCCGGTCTTCCAGTCTGCGCATGCGCAGACTTTTAAAAATGTGAAAAAGATAAATACCGGATCTGTTTTTCCGGATGACAACCGGAGAGACGGATCCAGTATTGCAATGCATTTGTGAGACGGATCAGCCTCCGTATCCGTCTACAAATGGTATCAGTTTGCATACAGATTGCCGGATCCAGCAGCGCAATTGTGAAAGTACCCCAACGCTACTTTCACACTAGCGTTAAAGTTTTGCGGTATTGAGTTCTGTCCTAGGGGCTCAATACCGGGAAAAAAACTAATGCATTCTGAATGGAGAGCATTCAGTTCAGTATGAATCAGTTCAGTCCCTCTTAGGCCTCTTTCACACGGGCCTCATGTTTGATGCCCGGATAAGAGGCGGGTGCGTTGCGGGAAAATGCACGATTTTTCCGCACGTGTGCAAACTGTTGTAATGCGTTTTGGATGCGCGTGAGAAAAAATGGGCATGTTTGGTACCCAGACCCGAAACCGGACTTTATCACTGAAGTCCGGTGTCGGGTTGAGTATTCTGTATATTTTCCCTTATAACATAGTTATAAAGGAAAATAATAGCATTCTAAATGCTAAGTAAAAAGGGCAATAGAGGGTTAAAAAAAAAAAAGTAACTCACCTCCTCCAATTGATCGTGTAGCTGCCAGTCTCCTGTTCTGTCTTCAGCTGGGGGGGTAAAGGACCTTCTATGACGTCGCTGGGTCACATGGTCCAATCATGGAAGCAGGTGAATGGACCATGGAGTTTCAATGAATTTGTTAGACGGATTCGCAGACGGATCAGTCTACAAATGCTTTCTGTTTGCACACGGATTTCCGGATGCTCACGACGCAAGTGTGAAAGTAGCCTTAAACTTAAATTTCTGGACTGTCCGGAAGATAGGGGGAAAATATGTAAAAACGAAACCCTAAGGCTCTGTTCACATCGGAGGCCGTACGGCACGGTTTCCAAGTCACACCACCAGACGGGGACAAGCGAAGGGCGCTGATGGCGGGTATATTAGAAGAGTTTATTCACGCGCCCGCTGCATTGATCGGAGGCTTAATGGTCAGTGGAAAACGCTGCAGAAAACTGCCGTCAACGTCCATGTGTGAATCCGGCCTAAAAGTGTCCGTGCGCCTCTTGGCAGACAGCTATTCCCCCCCCCCCCCCCCACATCGACTCTCCCTTCAGCAGTGTGGTTTAAGTGAATTTATGCGCAGATTTCACTGATTACACACATTTCGGATTTTGGTGCTGAAATGCAGAAAAATCTGCACGAAAATACTCAGGGTCCTTACACACTGCGAAAACAGCAGAAAAAAAATATCTGGCGGGTACAAAAAAAATGTTGGGCACTTACGCTTTTCGCACACAGCGGGGGTTATTTGCAAAGACTGGCGTTTTACGCTGCACTGGCGGAGAAAGTACATCATTTACGGAGAGGCTCAGGCCTTGGCATTAATTAGGCGCACCGCCAGCAGCAGTCCGTGCGCCTGGAGTAAAAACGACTTCGCCCCTGACTCTTTCCAAAAGCTGGTCAATATGTCGGACCCCGTGTCCTGGCCCCCGCCGCTCTCAAATGACAAGCATGGGCGATTTTCCGATAGGAAAAGGTGATGTCAAAACGCATGGAAAAGAAGCAAGAAAGACAAAAAAAAACAAAAAAAACATAACCTAATGAACAAATATCTGAAGATAGTGCTTATATGGCAAAAAAATATAAATAAATTATATACATACAAAAAAAACACTGTAAAAGGGTGTGTGACACCAGCCGGAACCCACACACTCAGCCCAGGACATATGCTTTTGCAATGGGGAGAGCGAGACAATCTGCTGCCAGACACCTCTCCCGCAGGGGGTGCGTTGGATGACCCCCTATATTCCCTACCCTAAAATGGACAGGTGCAACCAACAATCATCTACCAAATGGATACCCTAAGACGGTGGTGACAAACCATTTTTCGTCTGGGGGCCGCATTAGACATGGTATAAATTTCGTTTTGCCAGAAAGAAATGCAAGCACTGCGAGGGGCCACGTGTGAGCATTACTAAAATACATAACACGTAGGCCGGCACTTGCTCAAATCTGCATTGGAGGCTCCATTGCAGATTCAGTCGAAAGACCAGACAAAAAAGCCTTGTATGCAGCACTTTTGTGTCCGGTAAAAAGACAGGATCCCGAACGAAAACTGAACGGATCCCATCTTAGTCGGTGGAGTCTGTTCAGCTTCTTCCCTGTGGGGTGACAGGAGGAGGTGAGAGCAGGGTCACATCTCCCCCTCATATACAGGGTCCTGTCACATCTCCTCCTCATATACAGGGTCCTGTCACATCTCCCCCTCACATACAGGGTCCTGTCACATCTCCCCCTAACATACAGTGTCCTGTCACATTTCCCCCTCATATACAGGGTCCTGTCACATGTCCCCCCTCATATACAGGGTCCTGTCACATCTCCTCATATACAAGGTCCAGTCACATCTCCTCATATACAAGGTCCAGTCACATCTCCCCCTCATATACAGGGTCCTGTCACATCTCCCCCTCATATACAGGGTCCTGTCACATCTCCCCCTCATATACAGGGTCCTGTCACCTCTCCTTCTCATATACAGGGTCCTGTCACCTCTCCTCCTCATATACAGGGTCCTGTCACATCCACCTCATATACAGGGTCCTGTCACATCTCCCCTCATATACAGGGTCCTGTCACATCTCCTCCTCATATACAGGGTCCTGTCACATCTCCTCCTCATATACAGGGTCCTGTCACATCTCCCCCTCATATACAGGGTCCTGTCATCTCCTCCTCATATACAGGGTCCTGTCACATCTCCTCCTCATATACAGGGTCCTGTCACATCTCCTCCTCATATACAGGGTCCTGTCACATCTCCTCCTCATATACAGGGTCCTGTCACATCTCCTCCTCATATACAGGGTCCTGTCACATCTCCTCCTCATATACAGGGTCCTGTCACATCTCCTCCTCATATACAGGGTCCTGTCACATCTCCTCCTCATATACAGGGTCCTGTCACATCTCCTCCTCATATACAGGGTCCTGTCACATCTCCTCCTCATATACAGGGTCCTGTCACATCTCCTCCTCATATACAGGGTCCTGTCACATCTCCTCCTCATATACAGGGTCCTGTCACATCTCCTCCTCATATACAGGGTCCTGTCACATCTCCTCCTCATATACAGGGTCCTGTCACATCTCCTCCTCATATACAGGGTCCTGTCACATCTCCCCTCATATACAGGGTCCTGTCACATCTCCCCTCATATACAGGGTCCTGTCACATCTCCTCCTCATATACAGGGTCCTGTCACATCTCCTCCTCATATACAGGGTCCTGTCACATCTCCTCCTCATATACAGGGTCCTGTCACATCTCCTCCTCATATACAGGGTCCTGTCACATCTCCTCCTCATATACAGGGTCCTGTCACATCTCCTCCTCATATACAGGGTCCTGTCACATCTCCTCCTCATATACAGGGTCCTGTCACATCTCCTCCTCATATACAGGGTCCTGTCACATCTCCTCCTCATATACAGGGTCCTGTCACATCTCCCCTCATATACAGGGTCCTGTCACATCTCCCCTCATATACAGGGTCCTGTCACATCTCCTCCTCATATACAGGGTCCTGTCACATCTCCCCTCATATACAGGGTCCTGTCACATCTCCTCCTCATATACAGGGTCCTGTCACATCTCCTCCTCATATACAGGGTCCTGTCACATCTCCTCCTCATATACAGGGTCCTGTCACATCTCCCCTCATATACAGGGTCCTGTCACATCTCCCCTCATATACAGGGTCCTGTCACATCTCCCCTCATATACAGGGTCCTGTCACATCTCCCCCTCATATACAGGGTCCTGTCACATCTCCTCCTCATATACAGGGTCCTGTCACATCTCCTCCTCATATACAGGGTCCTGTCACATCTCCTCCTCATATACAGGGTCCTGTCACATCTCCTCCTCATATACAGGGTCCTGTCACATCTCCTCCTCATATACAGGGTCCTGTCACATCTCCTCCTCATATACAGGGTCCTGTCACATCTCCTCCTCATATACAGGGTCCTGTCACATCTCCTCCTCATATACAGGGTCCTGTCACATCTCCTCCTCATATACAGGGTCCTGTCACATCTCCCCTCATATACAGGGTCCTGTCACATCTCCCCCTCATATACAGGGTCCTGTCACATCTCCCCTCATATACAGGGTCCTGTCACATCTCCCCTCATATACAGGGTCCTGTCACATCTCCTCCTCATATACAGGGTCCTGTCACATCTCCTCCTCATATACAGGGTCCTGTCACATCTCCTCCTCATATACAGGGTCCTGTCACATCTCCCCTCATATACAGGGTCCTGTCACATCTCCCCTCATATACAGGGTCCTGTCACATCTCCTCCTCATATACAGGGTCCTGTCACATCTCCTCCTCATATACAGGGTCCTGTCACATCTCCCCCTCATATACAGGGTCCTGTCACATCTCCCCTCATATACAGGGTCCTGTCACATCTCCCCCTCATATACAGGGTCCTGTCACATCTCCCCTCATATACAGGGTCCTGTCACATCTCCTCCTCATATACAGGGTCCTGTCACATCTCCCCTCATATACAGGGTCCTGTCACATCTCCTCCTCATATACAGGGTCCTGTCACATCTCCTCCTCATATACAGGGTCCTGTCACATCTCCTCCTCATATACAGGGTCCTGTCACATCTCCTCCTCATATACAGGGTCCTGTCACATCTCCTCCTCATATACAGGGTCCTGTCACATCTCCTCCTCATATACAGGGTCCTGTCACATCTCCCCCTCATATACAGGGTCCTGTCACATCTCCCCCTCATATACAGGGTCCTGTCACATCTCCCCTCATATACAGGGTCCTGTCACATCTCCCCTCATATACAGGGTCCTGTCACATCTCCCCTCATATACAGGGTCCTGTCACATCTCCTCCTCATATACAGGGTCCTGTCACATCTCCCCTCATATACAGGGTCCTGTCACATCTCCCCCTCATATACAGGGTCCTGTCACATCTCCCCTCATATACAGGGTCCTGTCACATCTCCCCCTCATATACAGGGTCCTGTCACATCTCCTCCTCATATACAGGGTCCTGTCACATCTCCCCTCATATACAGGGTCCTGTCACATCTCCTCCTCATATACAGGGTCCTGTCACATCTCCCCTCATATACAGGGTCCTGTCACATCTCCTCCTCATATACAGGGTCCTGTCACATCTCCTCCTCATATACAGGGTCCTGTCACATCTCCTCCTCATATACAGGGTCCTGTCACATCTCCTCCTCATATACAGGGTCCTGTCACATCTCCCCCTCATATACAGGGTCCTGTCACATCTCCTCCTCATATACAGGGTCCTGTCACATCTCCCCTCATATACAGGGTCCTGTCACATCTCCTCCTCATATACAGGGTCCTGTCACATCTCCTCCTCATATACAGGGTCCTGTCACATCTCCCCCTCATATACAGGGTCCTGTCACATCTCCTCCTCATATACAGGGTCCTGTCACATCTCCCCCTCATATACAGGGTCCTGTCACATCTCCCCCTCATATACAGGGTCCTGTCACATCTCCCCCTCATATACAGGGTCCTGTCACATCTCCCCCTCATATACAGGGTCCTGTCACATCTCCCCTCATATACACCGTCCTGTCACATCTCCCCCTCATATACAGGGTCCTGTCACATCTCCCCTCATATACAGGGTCCTGTCACATCTCCCCTCATATACAGGGTCCTGTCACATCTCCTCCTCATATACAGGGTCCTGTCACATCTCCTCCTCATATACAGGGTCCTGTCACATCTCCTCCTCATATACAGGGTCCTGTCACATCTCCCCTCATATACAGGGTCCTGTCACATCTCCCCTCATATACAGGGTCCTGTCACATCTCCCCTCATATACAGGGTCCTGTCACATCTCCCCCTCATATACAGGGTCCTGTCACATCTCCTCCTCATATACAGGGTCCTGTCACATCTCCTCCTCATATACAGGGTCCTGTCACATCTCCTCCTCATATACAGGGTCCTGTCACATCTCCCCCTCATATACAGGGTCCTGTCACATCTCCCCCTCATATACAGGGTCCTGTCACATCTCCCCTCATATACAGGGTCCTGTCACATCTCCTCCTCATATACAGGGTCCTGTCACATCTCCCCTCATATACAGGGTCCTGTCACATCTCCCCCTCATATACAGGGTCCTGTCACATCTCCCCCTCATATACAGGGTCCTGTCACATCTCCTCCTCATATACAGGGTCCTGTCACATCTCCCCTCATATACAGGGTCCTGTCACATCTCCCCCTCATATACAGGGTCCTGTCACATCTCCTCCTCATATACAGGGTCCTGTCACATCTCCCCCTCATATACAGGGTCCTGTCACATCTCCCCTCATATACAGGGTCCTGTCACATCTCCTCCTCATATACAGGGTCCTGTCACATCTCCTCCTCATATACAGGGTCCTGTCACATCTCCTCCTCATATACAGGGTCCTGTCACATCTCCTCCTCATATACAGGGTCCTGTCACATCTCCCCCTCATATACAGGGTCCTGTCACATCTCCCCTCATATACAGGGTCCTGTCACATCTCCTCCTCATATACAGGGTCCTGTCACATCTCCTCCTCATATACAGGGTCCTGTCACATCTCCCCTCATATACAGGGTCCTGTCACATCTCCTCCTCATATACAGGGTCCTGTCACATCTCCCCCTCATATACAGGGTCCTGTCACATCTCCCCCTCATATACAGGGTCCTGTCACATCTCCTCCTCATATACAGGGTCCTGTCACATCTCCTCCTCATATACAGGGTCCTGTCACATCTCCTCCTCATATACAGGGTCCTGTCACATCTCCTCCTCATATACAGGGTCCTGTCACATCTCCTCCTCATATACAGGGTCCTGTCACATCTCCCCTCATATACAGGGTCCTGTCACATCTCCCCCTCATATACAGGGTCCTGTCACATCTCCCCCTCATATACAGGGTCCTGTCACATCTCCTCCTCATATACAGGGTCCTGTCACATCTCCTCCTCATATACAGGGTCCTGTCACATCTCCCCTCATATACAGGGTCCTGTCACATCTCCTCCTCATATACAGGGTCCTGTCACATCTCCCCCTCATATACAGGGTCCTGTCACATCTCCTCCTCATATACAGGGTCCTGTCACATCTCCCCCTCATATACAGGGTCCTGTCACATCTCCCCCTCATATACAGGGTCCTGTCACATCTCCCCCTCATATACAGGGTCCTGTCACATCTCCCCCTCATATACAGGGTCCTGTCACATCTCCTCCTCATATACAGGGTCCTGTCACATCTCCTCCTCATATACAGGGTCCTGTCACATCTCCTCCTCATATACAGGGTCCTGTCACATCTCCTCCTCATATACAGGGTCCTGTCACATCTCCTCCTCATATACAGGGTCCTGTCACATCTCCTCCTCATATACAGGGTCCTGTCACATCTCCCCTCATATACAGGGTCCTGTCACATCTCCCCCTCATATACAGGGTCCTGTCACATCTCCCCTCATATACAGGGTCCTGTCACATCTCCCCCTCATATACAGGGTCCTGTCACATCTCCCCCTCATATACAGGGTCCTGTCACATCTCCTCCTCATATACAGGGTCCTGTCACATCTCCTCCTCATATACAGGGTCCTGTCACATCTCCCCTCATATACAGGGTCCTGTCACATCTCCCCTCATATACAGGGTCCTGTCACATCTCCCCTCATATACAGGGTCCTGTCACATCTCCTCCTCATATACAGGGTCCTGTCACATCTCCTCCTCATATACAGGGTCCTGTCACATCTCCCCCTCATATACAGGGTCCTGTCACATCTCCTCCTCATATACAGGGTCCTGTCACATCTCCCCTCATATACAGGGTCCTGTCACATCTCCCCCTCATATACAGGGTCCTGTCACATCTCCCCTCATATACAGGGTCCTGTCACATCTCCTCCTCATATACAGGGTCCTGTCACATCTCCTCCTCATATACAGGGTCCTGTCACATCTCCTCCTCATATACAGGGTCCTGTCACATCTCCTCCTCATATACAGGGTCCTGTCACATCTCCCCTCATATACAGGGTCCTGTCACATCTCCCCTCATATACAGGGTCCTGTCACATCTCCCCTCATATACAGGGTCCTGTCACATCTCCCCCTCATATACAGGGTCCTGTCACATCTCCCCTCATATACAGGGTCCTGTCACATCTCCTCCTCATATACAGGGTCCTGTCACATCTCCTCCTCATATACAGGGTCCTGTCACATCTCCTCCTCATATACAGGGTCCTGTCACATCTCCCCTCATATACAGGGTCCTGTCACATCTCCTCCTCATATACAGGGTCCTGTCACATCTCCCCTCATATACAGGGTCCTGTCACATCTCCCTCATATACAGGGTCCTGTCACATCTCCCCTCATATACAGGGTCCTGTCACATCTCCCCTCATATACAGGGTCCTGTCACATCTCCCCTCATATACAGGGTCCTGTCACATCTCCTCCTCATATACAGGGTCCTGTCACATCTCCTCCTCATACAGGGTCCTGTCACATCTCCTCCTCATATACAGGGTCCTGTCACATCTTCCCCTCATATACAGGGTCCTGTCACATCTCCCCTCATATACAGGGTCCTGTCACATCTCCTCCTCATATACAGGGTCCTGTCACATCTCCTCCTCATATACAGGGTCCTGTCACATCTCCCCTCATATACAGGGTCCTGTCACATCTCCCCCTCATATACAGGGTCCTGTCACATCTCCCCTCATATACAGGGTCCTGTCACATCTCCCTCATATACAGGGTCCTGTCACATCTCCCCCTCATATACAGGGTCCTGTCACATCTCCCCTCATATACAGGGTCCTGTCACATCTCCTCCTCATATACAGGGTCCTGTCACATCTCCCCTCATATACAGGGTCCTGTCACATCTCCCCCTCATATACAGGGTCCTGTCACATCTCCCCCTCATATACAGGGTCCTGTCACATCTCCTCCTCATATACAGGGTCCTGTCACATCTCCTCCTCATATACAGGGTCCTGTCACATCTCCTCCTCATATACAGGGTCCTGTCACATCTCCTCCTCATATACAGGGTCCTGTCACATCTCCTCCTCATATACAGGGTCCTGTCACATCTCCTCCT
This sequence comes from Bufotes viridis, assembly GCA_033119425.1. Taxonomy (NCBI): domain Eukaryota; kingdom Metazoa; phylum Chordata; class Amphibia; order Anura; family Bufonidae; genus Bufotes; species Bufotes viridis. Next base: position 265,358,960 of record CM065594.1, read on the forward strand.
CATATACAGGGTCCTGTCACATCTCCTCCTCATATACAGGGTCCTGTCACATCTCCTCCTCATATACAGGGTCCTGTCACATCTCCCCTCATATACAGGGTCCTGTCACATCTCCTCCTCATATACAGGGTCCTGTCACATCTCCTCCTCATATACAGGGTCCTGTCACATCTCCTCCTCATATACAGGGTCCTGTCACATCTCCCCTCATATACAGGGTCCTGTCACATCTCCTCCTCATATACAGGGTCCTGTCACATCTCCTCCTCATATACAGGGTCCTGTCACATCTCCTCCTCATATACAGGGTCCTGTCACATCTCCCCTCATATACAGGGTCCTGTCACATCTCCTCCTCATATACAGGGTCCTGTCACATCTCCTCCTCATATACAGGGTCCTGTCACATTTCCTCCTCATATACAGGGTCCTGTCACATCTCCCCCTCATATACAGGGTCCTGTCACATCGCCTCCTCATATACAGGGTCCTGTCACATCTCCCCCTCATATACAGGGTCCTGTCACATCTCCCCCTCATATACAGGGTCCTGTCACATCTCCCCCTCATATACAGGGTCCTGTCACCTCTCCTTCTCATATACAGGGTCCTGTCACATCTCCTTCTCATATACAGGGTCCTGTCACATCTCCCCCTCATATACAGGTGACAGGGGGAGGGGGGAGCAGGGTCAGCAGGGACCAGTCACATGGTCCACGGCTCCTTGCTTCTCCAGCCGCCCTGTCATGTTTCCCAAGGTCCTCGGGCAGCGCCCGCTCTCCTTACAACAGCCACCCTCGGAGCCGGACCCTCCTCCTTCCAGCTCCCGCCGACTTCCCCTGCTGCAGGACCTGTATCGCTCCAGCCCGGGAGTCTCGTGGGCCGGTTTTGGCCCGTAAGTTGGGCATCACTGCGCTAAGACAAGAGCTCCACTGATCGAGCAGTCATAGGGCTCATGCACACGACCATGTGTGACCCGTATTGCGGCCTGTAAACAGCTGGTCCGCATTATACAGGCACTGGCCGCGTGCAGGCCCTACCGCGGATGTCGAACCACAGACTTTATTAGGTGTGCAATGCAATCCACAAGATACAAAGCGTTGTGGAAACACGGATCGGAAGCCCTACAAAGTGCTACCATGGGATTTCGGTCCGTGCCTCCGCATTGCAAAAAAAATAAAAATAGGAGGTTTTTTTTGAGGTGCGGAACGTATGTTACAGATTGCGGACCCATTCAAGTGAACGGGTCCACATCTGCAAACAGCGTGCATTGTGAACCGCATAGCAAATAATGATGTCACCTTTTAAACAAATCACACGATCCGACAGGTTTACGCCTCTAACTGCCCAATATTATGCTTAAAAAAAACCAAAAAAATTAAAAACCATTGGTCGAGACCTGGTGGAAGAACGCTTACTGATGAGTTTTTCATTTTTTAATATATGCAAATTAGCCTCTAGGAGCCACAGGGGCGTTACCATTACACCTAGAGCAGGGATCAGCAACCTCCGGCACGCCAGCTGTTGTGAAACTACAATTCCCAGCATGCTCCATTCATTTTTATGTGAGTTCTTAAAAGAGCAGAGCAAGTATGCATGCTGGGAGTTGTAGTTTCACAACAGCTGGAGTGCCAGAGGTTGCTGACCTCTCCGCTCCGTTTGATTGACAGGGCGAGACATATTAGACATGATCACACCGGGCCCTGTCAAAAGCACGGCAGTCGCAGAGAGAGCAGAGCCTCTAGGTGTAATGGTAACGCCCCCGTTGCTCCTAGAGGCTCATTTGCATATTATAAAACTTAATTTTTCTCAGCAATGTGGGCACATAGGAACATGGGACCAACACAGATGTCTTCAGCTGCCAACAGGTCTGCCAGTGTCATAGGTACAAAACTGCTGACAGATGCCCTTTAACACGAAATGGCACAAACGCGGACACAATAAAACGCCTTCATTGAGGCGTGACGTCAAACAGCATCGCCAGGACGAGCTCCAAACACATGAAGCGGTGCGCTGTGCCTACATCTGATAATGGTAGCACTGGTGGGCAGCTGGGATGTGACCATGTGCCCTTCCTGGATATGAGAGGCGTAGGCACGCGCAGATGGCGGCGCCACCACCACCGAGTCGACAACTCATTTCTCTTCCCAGAAGAGGTCCCGGAATCTCAAGGAGAACCGTCTGGCCATTGCTCATCCCGCAGGATATGAGGACAGCCCGCAACGCTGATTCAACACATGTCTCACTGCCGGGAAAAAACTGCTGCACTGACCAAGAGGAGAAACCTCAAAGTGTGAGATCACCTGCCGAGGATGACTCCCACCCCCATCGGACAACCGAAAACAAAGAGCTGTGAATTCCCTGAACGGTGGCGGTGCCCACAAGAAGTCCATGGACAGATCTCTATAGACACAAGGCCAAAGAAACCTCGCCATATGGAGGCAAGAAGGCACCGATGCTGCGGAGGACGCATACTGGGAGCCACCAAGTTATGGGTCAGCAGCTGCCCAGCTCCTGGGAGTTCTCCAGCCAGCAACTGCGGAAGTGCGGATCCGGAAATGCGGATGCAGACAGCCCATAGTGGGCTGTCCGCATCTTTTATGCCCCCAGTGGAAAGAAAATGGGTCCGCACCCATTCCGCAAAATTGCAGAACGGATGCGGACCCATTTTGCAGACGTGTGAATGGAACCTTAAAAGGGTTGTCCGTGTTCTCCAATAAACTGCCCATCGGGCTTTGTCTACATGGCTGCAGCGAGGATGAGCCCGTGTAACCCACCCGACTTCTACAGCCAATCACTGGCCTCATACAACATAATACCGCTGCAGCCATGTAAAGTCCAGCGGGTGGGGAGGGAGCTGGAGGTCAGGGGGCCTCATATGTAGAGGCACACACACGTATGTAGTTATGAGGCAGGCGGAGGGGACGCGTATGCAGGCGGGTGGAGGGGACACGTATGTAATCATGTGAAGAAGGTGGAGGGCACACGTATGTAGTCATGTGAAGAAGGTGGAGGGAACATGTATGTAGTCCTGTGAAGAAGGTGGAGGGGACGCACATGCAGGCGGGTGGAGAGGACGCGCATGTAATCATGTGGAGGGGACACGTATGTAGTCATGTGAAGAAGGTGGAGGGAACACGTATGTAGTAAGGTGGAAGGAACATGTATGTAGTCATGTGAAGAAGGTGGAGGGGACACGTATGCAGTCAGGTGAAGGGGACACGTATGTAGTCATGTGAAGAAGGTGGAGGGGACACGTATGTAGTCATGTGAAGAAGGTGTAGGGGACAGGTATGCAGTCAGGTGGAGGGGACACGTATGTAGTCATGTGAAGAAGGTGGCGGGGACACGTATGTAGTCATGTAAATAGAGAGTGGGGAGACACGTATGTAGTCATGTGAAGAGGGTGGAGGGGACACGTATGCAGTCAGGTGGAGGGGACACGTATGTAGTCATGTGAAGAGGGTGGAGGGGACACGTATGTAGTCATGTGAAGAAGGTGGAGGGGACACGTATGTAGTCATGTGGAGGGGACACGTTTGCAGTCAGGTGGAGGGGACACCTATGCAGTCAGGTGGAGGGGACACCTATGCAGTCAGGTGGAGGGGACACCTATGCAGTCATGTGAAGAGGGTGGAGGGGACACGTATGCAGTCAGGTGGAGGGGACACGTATGTAGTCATGTGAAGAGAGTGGAGGGGACACGTATGTAGTCATGCGAAGAGGGTGGAGGGGACACGTATGTAGTCATGTGGAGGGGACACGTATGTAGTCATGTGAAGAAGGTGGAGGGGACACGTATGTAGTCATGTAAATAGAGAGTGGGGAGACACGTATGTAGTCATGTGAAGAGGGTGGAGGGGACACGTATGCAGTCATGTGAAGAAGGTGGAGAGGACACGTATGTAGTCATGTGGAGGGGACACGTTTGCAGTCAGGTGGAGGGGACACGTATGCAGTCATGTGAAGAGGATGGAGGGGACACGTATGTAGTCATGTAAATAGAGAGTGGGGAGACACGTATGTAGTCATGTGAAGAGGGTGGAGGGGACACGTATGCAGTCAGGTGGAGGGGACACGTATGTAGTCATGTGAAGAAGGTGGAGGGGACACATATGTAGTCATGTGGAGGGGACACGTATGTAGTCATGTAAATAGAGAGTGGGGAGACACGTATGTAGTCATGTGAAGAGGGTGGAGGGGACACGTTTGCAGTCAGGTGGAGGGGACACCTATGCAGTCAGGTGGAGGGGACACCTATGCAGTCATGTGAAGAGGGTGGAGGGGACACGTATGCAGTCAGGTGGAGGGGACACGTATGTAGTCATGTGAAGAGAGTGGAGGGGACACATATGTAGTCATGCGAAGAGGGTGGAGGGGACACGTATGCAGTCAGGTGGAGGGGACACGTATGTAGTCATGTGAAGGGGACACGTATGTAGTCATGTGAAGAAGGTGGAGGGGACACGTATGTAGTCATGTGGAGGGGACACGTATGTAGTCATGTGGAGGGGACACGTATGCAGTCATGTGGAGGGGACACGTATGCAGTCAGCTGAGGGGACACGTATGTAGTCATGTGAAGAAGCTGAGGGGACATGTATGTAGTCCTGTGGAGGGGACATGTCTGCACTGTCAGTGACACAGGGGAGGGGAGGACACAGCCTCCTCAGCCGGTTCAGTATGGCGGCGGCCGCCCCTGTGATCTCCCGCTGTGTCCCTCGCTCGTACCTGCCCCCTCGGTCCCGGTTCCTGTCACAGAGACGAGCCAGGAGAGCCATGAGCCCCGGACCGCGGATCCGCCGCCATAACACTGCGGGCGCCGCCATCTTCCCAGGAAGTGGAGCTGCGCGGTCCCGCCCCGTGTGAGGGAGACGGCGGGGTCACCGCGAGTAGTACTGTGCCTGCTGCGGGAGTAGTAGTGTGTATGAGAGTAGTACTGTGCCTGCTGCGGGAGTAGTACTGTGTATTAGAGTAGTACTGTGCCTGCTGCGGGAGTAGTACTATGTATTAGAGTAGTACTGTGCCTGGTGTAGGGGAGTAGTACTGTGTATTAGAGTAGTACTGTGCCTGGTGCAGGGGAGTAGTACTGTGTATTAGAGTAGTACTGTGCCTGGTGTAGGGGAGTAGTACCGTGTATTAGAGTAGTACTGTGCCTGGTGTAGGGGAGTAGTACTGTGTATTAGAGTAGTACTGTGCCTGGTGTAGGGGAGTAGTACTGTGTATTAGAGTAGTACTGTGCCTGGTGTAGGGGAGTAGTACCGTGTATTAGAGTAGTACTGTGCCTGGTGCAGGAGTAGTACTGTGGTACCGTGTATTAGAGTAGTACTGTGCCTGGTGTAGGGGAGTAGTACCGTGTATTAGAGTAGTACTGTGCCTGGTGCAGGACTAGTACCGTGTATTAGAGTAGTACTGTGCCTGGTGCGGGAGTAGTACCGTGTATTAGAGTAGTACTGTGCCTGGTGCGGGAGTAGTACCGTGTATTAGAGTAGTACTGTGCCTGGTGTATTGGAGTAGTACTGTGTATTTGAGTAGTACTGCGTCTGGTGTAGTTGTAGTGCTCTGCTTGTGTGGGGAGGTCCCACTATTTTCGGGCCTGCAGATAACGCGCCATAATCTCTGTGAGACTCCCTGACTGTAATGTTGCTGTGCTGTGGGAGGAGACAAGGCTTTATGTACAAGACCCATAGCAGCCAATCAGGATGCCACTGTCATTTTCTAAACTGCTAGGAAACTAAGCTGTGCTCTGATTGGTTGCTAGGAGCAACTTCCCTGCCTATAATAAAAGCCAGAAGAGCTGCCCATAGCAACCAATCAGACTCCAGTTGTCATTTTTCCAGGGCTTGTTACAAGATGAAAGCTGCGAGCTGATTGGCTGCTGTGGTTAGATCCACCATTTCTCCTTTGCGCGCATACCATTATTTTTGCGTTTTCAAACAAACACACACCAGAGTGAACACCGTGAATAATCGTGAGGAATCATAGTAATAAATGAGCCCCTGATGGACAGCGCCATACTGGTTTCCATGGTGACTGTCAATCAATCAGACGCTAAAGTAGTCCAATTCACTTGAACCCCAGGATTACAGAGGACAAGGGCATACGTACACACACAACAACTATGGGAGCCTAATAAATCATGGCATAGGCATCTGAAGGGCAAAAATAACACCACGCGCTTCAGTGCTGGTTGCATTACCTAGCCCCTTTAAGAGGGGCCCCAGAGGTGTAAGTAGAAGTATAGGCCCCAGTGTAAAATTAGGTCCCAATAACTGCTATTATTTACAGTACTGACCCTCTTGCAGCGGATAGATAGAGGTTTTGGGCCCCATCAGGGCCCGGTTGCCAATGATACCTTAATGTCTGTACGTGTGTTGGTTTCCTGCAGTTGGAGCCTCTCCAGTCAGACATAATGCCATGGATAAAGGGAAAATTCCCCTAAGGAAATCAGCTGACCATAGATCATACTTGCCAAATTCTGAGATTGGCCATTAGGGAAATTCCAAATATGGGAAGAATTTTTTTTCCTTGTGACCCGCCCATTTATATGGGACACACCCTTCAACCTATGGCATTTGAATCACAAACAGTACATATGACCTCCTTCAGCCCCCCCCCCCCCAAAATAAAAAATTAAGTGAAACCCACCCATTTACAGAGCCCCTCTGTTTGCAAAACTCACCTGTTTACAGACTCGGGACCAGGCACCCTCACTCAGTTTACAGACCCCAGACTAGATCCCTTTGTTTACAGACACCGGATTAGACTCCCTCTCATCACAGAACCCACTTTCTTACAGACTCCAAACCAGACAACTTCTGCTTACAGACCACAGACTAGACCCCATCTTTACAGACCCTAGACCAGACTGCCTTTGTTTACAGGCACCAGTCCTCTTCTGTATATAAACTCTAAATCAGACACCCTCTTCTTTACAGACATCAGACCCCAAACCGGACTCCTTTGCAGAACAGACTCTTCGTTTGCAGGCACCAGATCACTTCTGTTTTCCTACCCCAGAGCAGACCACCTCTGTTCACACAACCTACCTGTTTACAGACTCCAGACCACTTCTGTTTTTGACTCCATACCAGCCACCTTCTTTACACTCCCCAGACCAGCCACCTTCTTTACACTCCCCAGACCAGCCACCTTCTTTACACTCCCCAGACCAGACACCTTCTTTACACTCCCCAGACCAGACTCCTTCTTTACACTACCCTCCTTCTTTACACTCCCCAGACTAGACTACTTTACACTCCCCAGACTAGACTACTTTACACTCCCCAGACCAGACTCCCTTTACACTTCCCAGACCAGACTCCTTCTTTACACTGCCCAGACCAGACTCCTTCTTTACACTCCCCAGACCAGCCACCTTCTTTACACTCCCAGTCCAGACTCCTTCTTTACACTCCCCAGACCAGACTCCTTCTTTACACTCCCCAGACCAGACTCCTTCTTTACACTCCCCAGACCAGACTCCTTCTTTACACTCCCCAGTCCAGACTCCTTCTTTACACTCCCCAGTCCAGACTCCTTCTTTACACTCCCCAGACCAGACTCCTTCTTTACACTCCCCAGACCAGACTCCTTCTTTACACTCCCCAGACCAGCCACCTTCTTTACACTCCCCAGTCCAGCCACCTTCTTTACACTCCCCAGTCCAGACTCCTTCTTTACACTCCCCAGTCCAGACTCCTTCTTTACACTCCCCAGACCAGACTCCTTCTTTACACTCCCCAGACCAGACTCCTTCTTTACACTCCCCAGACCAGACTCCTTCTTTACACTCCTCAGACCAGACTCCTTCTTTACACTCCCCAGACCAGACTCCTTCTTTACACTTCCCAGACCAGACTCCTTCTTTACACTCCCCAGACCAGACTCCTTCTTTACACTCCCCAGACCAGACTCCTTCTTTACACTACCCAGTCCAGACTCCTTCTTTACAGACTCCAAAATAAATCCCCTTTTTTTTTTTTACAGACTAGACTCCCTTTGTTTACAGACACATTGCAGCCCAAATAACCTTTGTGCCGAAATCTGCGCCAGAAATGTGCCTAAGGCTAGTTTCACACTAGCGGCAGGGGAGTCGGTCAGGTTGTTCTGGCGGGTGAACAGCCTGTCGGATCCGTCCTGCTGTTAGTTCACATGTGCTCCCGGACTGCCGCTCTGTCCCCATTGACTATAATGGGGGCGGGGCGGAGTTCCGGCAGCGCACGGCAAGAGGCAGCCGGACTTAAAGTACTGCATGTCGCACTTTTAGTCTGGTGGCCTCTCGCTGTGCTGCTGCTGGAACTCCGCCCCCATCATAGTCAATAGGGACGGAGCGGCAGTCCGGGCGCACACGTGAACTAGCGGCAGGACGGATCCGACAGGCTGTTCACCCGCCGACACAGCCTGACGGACTCACCAGCCGCTAGTGTGAAAGTAGCCTTATATACACGGATCTTATCAATATTTTGCAGATCCATGATTTGTGGACCGCAAAACAGATACAGTCATGTGAATGGACCCTTAGGTCTCATGCACACAAATGTATTTCCTTTCCATGTCCGTTCCGTTTTTTTTTGCGGACCGTATGCAGAGCCATTCATATCAATGGGTCCGCAAAAAAACGGAAGTTACTCCATGTGCATTTCATTTCCGCAAAATAATAGAACATATTATTGTCCGCATTACCGACAAGGATAGGACTGTTTTATTAGGGGCCAGCTGTTCCGTTCCGCAAAATACGGAATGCACACGGACGTCATTTGTATTTTTTGCGGATCCGATTTTTTTGTGGACCGCAAAATACATACGTCGTGTGCATGAGCCTTAACAGACACCAGACGAGACTCCCTTTTACATACCCTGGACCTCTTCTGCTTAAGGATCTCTTCATTACAGACCTCAGAGCAGACATTCAGTTACTCGCCTCTCGCTGTTCTTGCGCTTCCTCCCATTCCAGGTGCCACCGCAGACAATAACTGGTGTCAGGGCATAGAATGGTGGCATCTGGGAGTGGGAGGGAAGCACGAGACCTGGGAGAGTGGAATATTTGGGGTGCCGGGGATATTTGCTGTCTCTTTCCTGGGTTCTGGGAGGTCTAGCCCTTTTTTTCAGAAGTGTTGGCAAGTAAGTCATAGATTTAGTGGTCACAGCAGTGTAAGCCCAGACAATCGGGGTGTTACCAGCAGATCTGCTGGTTTTAGGCCCTATTCACATGTCCGCAATGTTCGTCCGCACCCGTTCCGGACCCATTCATTTTGAATAAGGACATGATGGATGCGGAGAGCACACACTGTGTTCTCCGCATTTGCGGAGCGCGCCGCCGATCTTCCAGCCGGTGGCTCTGCAATAATATAGAGCATGTCTTATTCTTGCCCGCAATTGCAGACAAGTATAGGCATCTCTATAGGGCTGGTGGCAAGGTGTTTTGCGGATCCGCAACACACTACGGACGTGTGAATTAGGCCTTACAAGTTTTTCTTTTTTCTCCTGCAGCCACTAAGAAAACCATGGGTGACCACCGCACTCCCTCCAGTACAGGATCAGCTACGGCAGCTCCACGTACAGTGTAAGGCTCATCAAACAGCTCTCCGTATATGATTTTCTTATATACAGGAAGTGAGATACTGGGATAACCGGCTAATGAGGTGGAGTTACCCTTTAAAGGGCATCTGTCAGCAGGTTTGTACCTATGATGCTGGCTGACCTGTTACATCTGCACTTGGCAGCTGAAGGCATCTGTGTTGGTCCCATGTTCATATGTGTCCACATTACTGAGAAAAGTGATGTTTTACTATATGCAAACGAGTCTTTAGGAGCAACGGGGGCGTTACCATTACACCTAGAGGAACAGCTTTCTCACTTTGATTGACAGGATCAGGCAGCGTAAATGTGATCACACCTGACCAGACTTCTAAAGTTAATCAAAGTGCTGAGGGCACGACAATTGCAGAGAGAGCAGAGCCTCTAGGTGTAATGGTAACGCCCCTGTTGCTCCTAGAGGCTCATTTGCATATATTAAAACATCATTTTTCTCAGTAATGCGGGCACATATGAACATGGGACCAACACAGATGCCTTCAGCTGCCAAGCGCACATGTAACAGGTCAGCCGGTGTCATAGGTACAAAACTGCTGACAGATGCCCTTTAAGATGTCCTTACCTTGTGGCAGTGTAGCAGCTTTTAGCAGGTTATCACTTTGACAAGGTCTAAACCACCAAGCTTAAAGGAAATGTGATTTTCCTCTAAAAGCGATGAAATTATCTGGTAGTGTCTAGGGGGGCGCGATACACGAGCCAGGGTTCTCAGAAGCACACAATCATATTCCTATCCGTTATCTGTCACAAGCGTGGTAACGTGTGTTACACAACTGCTGACCTGTGGAACATTACTCAATGTGGCGTCTTATGCAACATATGGTGGCAGTCCGATTAGTATACCCATAAGGCCAGACATGGTCACTATACCCGACCTGCGCTGGGCAATATAGCGCAACGCAGGCGCTACCTAACACTATCCACCCGGGTCAGCCTCAGCCCCCATCTCCTATTACTGGGGTCCCTGCTCCCCGTATTGTATGGCCATCTGCTGACTGCAATGTAAAGATACTTGCACCATCCTTCCTCTTTCTTATTAGTTATATCTGTTTATGGGAAAGCTGGGTGACAAGCAATATAGCTGCATCACAGCTCCCGAAAGGGCCGTCATTCAGCTTTCTTCACCTAGGAATGCAGAAATTCTGGGATAAATCACTGTATAAGGCCTCATTCACACGTCCGTAGTGTTTTGCGAATCCGCAACACACCTTGGCGCCAGCCCTATAGAGATGCCTATACTTGTCCGCAATTGCTGGCAAGAATAGGACATGCTCTATATTATTGCGGAGCCACCGGCCGGAAGATCGGCGGCGCGCTCTGCAAATGCTGAGAGCACTGTGTGTGCTGTCCGCATCCATCACGTCCCCATTCAAAATGAATGGGTCCGCATCCGTTCCGCAGATTTGCAGAACGGGTGCGGACGAACATCGCGGACGTGTGAATGGGGCCTAAGGGCTCATTCATACGAACGTTTTTTACATTCCGTATACGGGCCGTATACCATCCGTATACGGAACCATTCTTTTCAATGGGTCCGCAAAAAAAACGTTCTGCTACATTTTGAGTCCTGTCCTATTATTGCCCGCAAATCAGGTTCCGTGGCTATATTCAAGTTAATGGGGCTGTAAAAAAAACGAAATGCATCGGTATGTCTTCCGTACCCGTTTTCGTTTTTGCGGAAGCCTGTATTAAAAATGTTATGCCCAGCCCAATTTTTCAATGTACTTACTGTTAAAACCTTATTATATGCTTCCGTTTCCATTTGCGATCTGCAAAAAACGGATCACAAACTGAAACCATACGTAAGCGGAACAGAAACGGAAACACTACTGAAACCAAAAACAGATCGGACCAGATCGCAAAACCATACGGTCGTGTGAACGAGCCCTAACCGGGTAGATTTGCTGTTCAGGGGTCTAGGAAAGTTGAGTGATTATCCCAATGTAGAGCTACTGGTCGGCATCTGGTGCTGCTGTAGCGTCAATTCTGACTGGTAATGTGTCAATACAGAGGGATTAAATCACGTCATAACCACTTAGATTCGCTGTTCAGGTTCCTAGGAAAGCTGGGTGGTCTGCAACTATATTGCGTGACATGATGCCCCAAAAGACCAATCTGCCTAGTAATGCATCGGTACAGATAAGGATAAGGTTACGGCTGCGCAGTGATTCTGGGCACGACACGTGGCAAGTGTCCAAGTAGTGCACGGCAGCCATAGAAATAAATGCAGCGCAACTCGCGCGTTCGCCATCGCCACAAGTTTGCAAAAGATCTAGCAATGGTGGATTTTTTGCAACTCTGAGGACATGGTTGCAGAAAATGTGCGATCGCTTTGGGACCCCATTTATTTCTATGGATGCACTACACGTCACGCCCCAATATCGCCACGTAGCCATGCCGTAAATCTCTGCGTGTTTGCTGTTCAGGGTGGCTATCCTAATGGTAGCTGTGATGATTTTGGTCGTCATCCAGTGTTAGGCAGGTTTGATGTCCAGGGCTCTAGGAAAGCTGGGTGATAATCGGAGTGCGAGCTGTAGCCATATTGGAGGTCACCTTAACTACTAAGAGTCAATTCTGACTAGTTGTGCATCAGTACGTTCTGATAAGCCACACTAGGCAGTTTCAGGAAAGCTGGGTGTCTCTATGGGAGCCATATTGGCGATCACCCAGCTGTCTCCAATTCCTGAACGCCAAATCTACTCATGGGCTCATGCACATGCGGTCCGCAAAACACAGATTCGCCAAAAAAATAAAACGGATGCTTGTTATCCGTGTTGCATCTGTTTTCTTGCGGACCCATTGTAACAAGAACATGTTCTATTTTTTTTTTGCAGAAAGGACATGCGGCCATACGGACACGGAATGCACACGGAGTCATTTCCGTTTTTTTCCATGCCCCCATTGAAGTGAATGGTTCCCCATACAGACCTGTAAAAAAACAGTACAGAAACAGAAAACAAAATACATTTGTGTGCATGAGCCCCAATACTGTGATGGATAACCAGAAGAAAGCTGAATGACAGCCCCTAGGAGCGATCGAATGGAGTCTGGCTGTGTCACCCAGCTTTCCCAGGAGGAGATATACCTAAGAAACAAGCAACAGAGTACCGGTACTGGTTCCATTTACTTCATCCCCATTGCCTGGGGTCATCTCACACGACACTACACCCGATGGGGTATACAGAGCTACTTTTGGGGGCACGTACTGGCCCCATTTTGACTGTGACCCCCTCCTCACTATACACCACTGCAGGTGGGAGCAAAGATGAGGTACCAGTAGTGGGGTTATGGGTATTGGGACCCAACTGGAGTGTCCTGGACCCCTTTGTGGTACTAAGCTGGTTGCACATGTGTAGGCACCCTCCATTATAGTCTAGGGGGAGATGGAGACAACCAAGTATGCTCCACCTGTACCTCCCACCCCCATCCTCGGCACCGGTGGGGGTCCCAGTAGTCAGACCTCTACAAGTCCAGACTGTCTTATAGATATGCCAGTATTGGATGGCTGATATCTTCCAAGAGCAGCGCCACGTCTGACCTTGGGCATAGTACGGGAATGGGGCGGGGTTTAACACAAGCGGGACAGGAAGGGGGCAGGGCTTAAAGGTTCTGCATCTGTTGGGTGTGCTATTGCAGTTTAGCCCATTTGCTTCAATGGAGCAGGGCTGCAATACCTCACACAACCTGTGGACGAGTGTGGCGCTGTTTCTGGTAGAAAGCAGCCATGTTACTCTTTATCCTACACAACCCCTTAAAGTGTCGGTTGTGGGCTACCCCTTTAAATACTGGGAACGGTAAGCCTCAATGTAAAAACGGAACCGGAGTCGTCCACATAACCGCCCACAAGTAGATATTCTATGGTACCTAAGGATGAATCGGGGTTATGGTTGTTGATCCTCCTTTCTAGACTCATAAATGAGTAAAGTGTGGACCCCCGGGGGCCCATTTTGGATCTTACCCCTTTGTATTGAGTGAAAACAGTGCTCCAATTTGGGACTGTGAGGAGCGGGGAAATTCTTCAGGGACTGTCATAGTAAAAGCCGCAGATTGACTCGGTTTAGGGGAATCGGCGAGGACTTTCTGTCTGTGACTAAAACATGTCTCACGCTAAGCGGAACGTCCTCCTTCCGAGGTGTGTCACACTTCTGGGTTACAAGAAAGAGGAACCTTAAAGAGACATGAGTCTGAGATGAGCCACATCTGCTTCCAGCTAAGAGCTCACATCTCAGGTGTCGCCTTCCCCAGAAGTGGAACCTGTTCTCCGAAAATAAAGAAGAAAATTCTCTTTAGAGGTTTCTGGGAAAGCTGGGTGACAAACCAACATGGCTGCCACTACTACATGGGCAAGGGCTAATACCCAGCTTTTCCTAAATGGCAAATGCTAGGTATAAGAGTGGGGGGTGTAAGATGACAAAACTAGACGTGCAGGAGACTGGGAAAGCTGGGTGACAAACCAACATGGCTGCCACTACTACACGGGCAAGGGCTAATACCCAGCTTTTCCTAAATGGTAAATGCTAGGTATAAGTGGTGGGTGTAAGATGTCTGAAGTAGACACGCAGAAGGCTGGGAAAGCTGGGTGACAAACCAACATGGCTGCCACTACTACACGGGCAAGGGCTAATACCCAGCTTTTCCTAAATGGTAAATGCTAGGTATAGGTGGTGGGTGTAAGATGTCAGAAGTAGACATGCAGAAGGCTGGGAAAGCTGGGTGACAAACCAATATGGCTGCCACTACTACATAAACAAGGGTTAATACCCAGCTTTTCCTAAATCATGAATGGCAAATGCTAGGTATAAGAGTGGGGGGTGTAAGATGACAGAAGTAGACGTGTAGGAGACTGGGAAAGCTGGGTGACAAACCAATATGGCTGCCACTACTACATGGGCAAGGGCTAATACCCAACTTTTCCTAAATGGTAAATGCTAGGTATAAGTGGTGGGTGTAAGATGTCAGAAGTAGACATGCAGATGGCTGGGAAAGCTGGGTGACAAACCAATATGGCTGCCACTACTACATAGACAAGGGTTAATAACCAGCTTTTCCTAAATCATGAATGGAAAATGCTAGGTATAAGTGGTGGGTGTAAGATGGCAGAAGTAGACATGCAGGAGGCTGGGAAAGCTGGGTGGCACACCAATATGACTGCCATTTCTGCCTCCACAAGGGTTAATACCCAGGTTTCCTTGAATGGAAAACGTGCTGGATGAAAACATGACATCACTAGACATTCAGGAGACTGGAAAAGCTGGGTGAGAAACCAGTATGACGTCCACTACTGCCCCCTTCCAGAATGGCAGATGATAAGTACAAGAATGGTGGCTATAGGTAGATTTCAGGAGACCGGGAAAGCTGGGTGACAAATCAATATGGCCTCCACTGCTACATACACGGGTTAATACTCAGCTTTTCCCATATGGCAAATGCTGGATATGAACGTGACATCACTAGACATTCAGGAGACTGGGAAAGCTGGGTAAGAAACCAGTATGACGTCCATTGCTGCATCCAAAACAGCTAATACCCAGCTTTTCCTGAATGGCAGACGCTAGGTATAGGTGTAAAATGGCAGATGCAGGAGACCAGGAAAGCTGGGTGTGAGCTTTTGATACACGTGGCGAATTCAGAGCAGAAAAGTGAACGTCCGTAACAATACACGGGGTAAGGAACGGTTTGACTTCGGGTACCCTGCCCCTGATGCCATGCCAGTGTTATCCATGGAACCCATTGGCTGGGCACTGACAACCGACGCCTGACTACCACACATGCACTTTATACATTAGGGTCAATGCAGTGCGGTCACGCCAGGGCCACCGTGTTTCCAGCGCCAGTGTCAGGGGGAGAAGGCCGAGCTCAGCAATTAAGTTGCGCCCAAACAAGGAACGCGAGGCGCATTAACGTCACGTCCATGTTTTCCTACTTCTCATTAACATTTTTTCCTGTAGCGAATATAAAGTTTATTTCAGGCCGTGAGCGCTGGCGCTGCCTCCTCCCTCCCGCCGGTGCCAGCACACTGAGCCCTATTCACTCCGCTGGGGGAAAAAAAAAATTCCTCTGTTGTTTTTTTTTCTAATGAAAGTATTTTCTCTACTGTTCCAGATCTGGAAGCCAAATGTGAGGACGGTCCGCCACCAGCGCCGCTGCCGCGCCTGCAGCCTACAGCACATGGTTTGCATTTCACCTGAAGAGGCAGCAGCTGTGTTTTCAGAGCCCCGGTTCCCAGAAGTGCAGAGTATGTTTGTGTAGTTACAGTACAGACACACACACGCGAGAGGGACGCACATCCTGCACACCACGTACAAAAACAGCCACGCCGCCGGCAACGTGCTGCCGTTAACCTGCTCACTGCCAGGGCCCTGGTCTGGCAAGGGACAATACCCTATCCAACTGGATGCTTTTATTAGTTTATTATTATTATTTCTAAAATAATTAAATTCGAAAAATAATAATTGGGAGAGATTTATAAAAACTGGTATTAAGAAAAACTGGCTTAGTTGCCCATAGCAACCAATCAGATTCCACTTTAAATTTTTTTGGGAAGGCAAGGTGGAATCTGATTTGTTGCTGTGGGCAACTAAGGCTACATGCACACGACCGTTGCCTGCCTCCGCGTCCGCTCCTCCTTGAAATTTTGCGTCCGTCAAAAAAAAACGGATGACGGACCGTTTTTTTTGACGGATCTGATTTTTATGGCAGATCTATTGTAATAATGCCTATCCTTGTCTGCAAACATGAAAAAATAGGACCTGCACTATTTTTTTGACGGAATGAAAACACGGACCACTGATGCGGAACAAAAACGGTTGACCATCCGCATTTTTTGACGGACCCATTGAAATGAATGGGGAAGCATCCTATCCGTGAAAAAAAACGGAACGGACGCGGAAACAAACAACGGTCGTGTGCATGAGGCCTAAGCCAGTTTTTCTAAATCTTCCCCTTTAAATGTCTTTAGTTTCCCTTTGCATTTTTCCCACTGACTTTAGGGGCTTACGCACACGACCTTATGTATTTTGCGGTCCGCAAAACATGGATCCGCGAAAAAAAAAAAAACTATGACATCCGTGTTGCATCTGTTTTTTTTTTTTGGGATCCATCCTAACATTGCTTTTCCTTGTCCACATAACGGCCAAGAATAAGACATGTTCTATTTTTTTTTTTTGCAGAAAAGACATGCGGAAACGGAATACACGTTTTTTTGCGGACCCAGTGAAGTGAGTGATTCCACATACGGGCTGCAAAAAAAAACACAACAGACATGGAAATAAAATACGGTTGTGTGAATGAGCCCTATGGCTGTGTTCGCACAGCTCAAAAACCATGCTAAAATCTTCACAAATAATCCTCTGTGATGTCAGTGGGAAAACCGCTTGGTAATTTACACGGCGCATTTTTTTTAACCGTTTGCAGTTTTTAAAACCGCGGGGTGAAAAAAAAAAAAAGCAAACTGTTCATTCTTGGTGCAGATTCCGCCTCGAATCCACATCCAAACTTTCCATTGAAATGGGCAGGATCAAAAACCACGAAAAAATGCGCCACAAACTGCATCGCAATAAAAATCGCTGCTAAAAAAAAAAAAGGGTGAAATCCTGAAGCAGAATTCACGTAGATTTTTTTTTGTCAGTGCAGAAAGAACTCTATGTGAACGTAAGCTATGGGCCCGTTCACTCAGCGGAATTTGCCATCAGAAATTTGGAGAGGATTCCGGCCCAAATTGCAGCCGCGTGGTGTCCGCCTCACAATGTCTGCAATGGGGGGCGGTGCTTCCATTCGCGCGACCAGTTTACAAAACATGTTTCTTCTTGGAGCGGTGTCTGGACAGGCGCCATGACAGGTGTCTGCTGAAGGTTTAGCTCCATTCATTGGGACTAAACCATGAGCGTGCCTGCGGCATTTAAAGTAAAGAAAGCAACAGAAACCGCGGTCTATGCGGGGTACGTGCTGGATTTTGACAGTGTCAAAATACGCTGTGTGAGCATACTGTTAGGATACGTAAGTTTAAAAAAATTCTGTGAATCGTGTATTTACTGCGGATTTTACCCCTCTAGATGGGTGAAATTTACATTAAAAATCCGCCAAAAAGATCGACTTACAGTATGTTCACATGGCGGATTTTTCCACTGCCGCAGGATCCATGTCAGAAATCCGGATTTCTGACATGGATCTGCAGTTTGTCTTTCCAGTAGGACTAATTCACAAGTAGCTACCTGGCCGCAATTTCTAGATGGATTCTGCATTGAGAAGTGACATAAGATGCAGCAGAATTTTTGCCTTTTTTTGGCACTCCGGAAATAAGTGACATCACTGGGAAGGAAACGCAAGGATTAAGGGGCTATATCTCGTGTGGATCCACAGCGCAGCACATCTGAAGGTGAAATCCAAGGGTCTACCTCAGATTTCTGCCACCGAAAATACACGTCATCATTTAATCGAATTAATGCTTTTTGATCTGTTACAGATAAAAAAAAAATTGCAAAAAAACGCTCAGTTATGAACCAAGCCTACTGACATTGCGGAGATGAAGAAAAGTTTTGTTCTTCGAAAAGTTGTTAAAAACAAAAATATAAAAAAAAATGATTAATTGTAAAATTGTTAATATATATATATATATAAAATATATATATAATGTGAAAGAAGGAATCATAATTAACACAATTGCAAAAAATACATAAATATATAAAACTAGCAGAAGGAAACGGCTTCACTATTTCATTTAATGTTTGTGTGTGTCGTTAAAAGATATCGACAGTATCCCCATAACAGTGACCTCTACAGCACCCCGCCCCTTTAACAGTGAACTCCACAGTCCCCCACCCCTTAACACTGACCCCCCCCCCCCACACACAGTGCCCCACCCCTTTAAAATGGGACCTCCACAGCAGCCCATGCCTTAACTTTGACCTTCACAGCAGCCTGCCCCTTTAACAGTGAGTTTCACAGCACCCCACTCCCTTGACAGTGACCTCCTCAGGGACCCGCCCCCTTAACAGTGACCTCCACAGTACCCAGCTGCCTTAACAGTGTCCTCACAATACCCTGCTGTCTTAACAGTGACCTCCACAGCAGTTGCCCCTTAATAGTGGCCCCTGCCCCCTTAACAGTGACCTCTACAGTGTCCACCCCTTTAACAGTGACCTCCACAGCAGCCTGCCCCTTAACATAACATCCACAGTGAACTTCTCTTTAACAGTGACCTCCACAGCACCCTACCCCTTTAATGCTAGGGCTCAACAATTTTTATAATGATAGACTATGGTGTCGCACTGTGACATGCTTCGACTGCGACACTACAGTTGCAAAAAATTCATCCAAGTTGGATTTTTCTGCGACTGTCACATCGCAGCATGTCACATGTTGCTGTGCGACACAATAGACTTTCATTATAAAAATTGTTGCTCGACATCAATCTCTCACGACACATGTAGCAGTGTAGTTGTGCCCTATGTATCGTGCGACCTATTGTCGTGCGACACATGTCGTCATGTAGCCCTAGCCTAAAGCTGACCTACAGCAGTTAAGAAAAATGTCTGGGTGGTTATGAAAACCTGGATTAAAACTGTGTATATGTGGAGACTAAGGGCCTGCGAGCTTCTATTGGCTGATAAGGGACATGTGACCGTGTGTATGGCAGTTTGGATATGAAGAGAAAGACTTGCAGGCTTGTATTGGCTAATTCCGGTCACTTTTTGGGAATATCTCCGGAACGGTACGTCCTAGAGAGCTGAGACCCCCACAAGATTTCTTTCCAGGTAGCAAGGGATGTGTATACCAAGTTTCGTTGAATTCGATGGTTGCGTTATCAAATGATCGCGGAACATACATACATACGTTCCTTCTTTATAGATATAAAATAAATAAAAAATGTATATAAAAAAATTATATATATTATAAAGAAAAATACATAAATATATAAAATGTATAAAAATATATATATATAATATATATATATATATATATATATATAATATATTTTTTTTTATACATATATATATATATAAAAAGAAAAAAATATATACAAATATTGCAAAATTGCCTTTGCTAAGAACAAAATAAAAAAAGAAAAGAAACTAGTACAAGGGATAAAAAAGATTCACTGGCAGTTTATGCAAAATTAAAAAGAAACGAGAACGTAAACCTCAACTGCTGATAATCTGTATTTGTAATAATAATTTCCTGTGATTTTTTTTTTTTTTTCTTTGCTGCAATTTGCCAGAAAGTGGAGTTCCAGAAAGTGATTGACACGCCGCAGTCAGGGTCTCGGTGTGTGTCCTCAGCGATTCTTGGACGGAAACCTCACTAGAGAATGGGAGAAGCCTATTGCTCTGGACTCTGCCAGGAATAGGGAGGCAGGATCTGGCCGCCTGCCATCACACTGAGCTGTTTGCATGATGCAGGCCTATTCCTGGAAGAGGTCTTCCAGTAATATGTGGCTGTGTATGGGGAGGGGGAGGGGAGGGGAGGAGCGTCGGTCTCTGTATAAGAGGAGTGTGTGTGTGATCTCATGGAGTTATAGCTCACTTTTAACTTTGAGCGAGCACAGCATTGGATTATTACAGTGTCCCTCGAAGCGGAATATTCCACTCTGGACATATACGACATTACTGCAAACACCGAGGACAGTGCAGACTTAAAGTTACCCGGTAAGAAACTTCAAATGACATCTCAGCTTTCTTTTTACCTAATTATAAAAAATAAAAAAAATCATATATATATATATATCTTTTTTATTATTATTATTATTATTATTTTTTGTATTATTTATTCATTAATTTTTTTTTTTATATTTTCAATCATTTTTTTTTTTTAATAGTATTTTTTAATTCACGTTTCCTCCGTGAATATCAACATAATCTTTTTGACTGTGAATTCCAGATAACGAGGAAGATGGTTTTTTTTTTTAGTGTAAGGTTTCACTGTGATAGCCGACGCAGCAGAGCTGAGTATGTCGTTGAGTGCTGTAGGTCTGCTTGAATGTTATTCTTCATTTTGCACGCTCAGCTCTGCTACCTCTGGGTTTTTGATTATCAATGCTACGGAGTGTTCTCCATACATACATATATATTTATTTAATGCCTGGTATACGTGGGTTAAGTGACGAGAGATCTGGTACTTGCTCAGCTTCTTCTCAGAGTCAGTGGGAAATACCTGAAAGCTATGCAAATGATACGCGCACACAGCACAGCTGCATTTACGTAAAGTCTGGAGAACTGCTTGCCGTGGCCCAGGAAGCTGAGATGTGGGTACTCTCATCGGTGGCCAACCTCCTGTGATTAACGTGTCATGACCACGACGATGAGGCAGCACCCTATAGCTCAGCTTCCTGGACCCCTCATTTCTATCGCTAGAAGGAAAGGCATTGTCCTAATCTTTTGCTTCTTCTTCTTCTTCCCCCAGAACATTGTAACAGAAACCAGCTCCGCACATCTCAAGAAGGCACAGAAGGTGCCACCCTGACTCTCAGCAAAGCTGGCTCCCACCGTCATGGTCACTCAGAGCAAGTTCCCGAGCATGAGCCGGGCACTGGACTCCAGCCTTCGGCTCAAGACCTTCTCCTCCCGGAGCGAGTACAACCTGGTGCTGAGCGCGGTGCACAAGCTGCAGGAGAGCGGCTTCTACTGGAGCACGGTGACGGGCACCCAGGCCAACCTGCTTCTCAGCACCGAACCGGCGGGCACCTTCCTTATCCGGGACAGTTCGGATCACAGGCATTTCTTCACCCTCAGCGTCAAAACCGAGTCTGGCACCAAGAACCTGCGCATCCAGTGCGAGCCTTGGGGCTTCTCTTTGCAGACTGACCCACGCAGTTCGCAGCCGGTGCCACGCTTCGACTGCGTATTGAAACTTCTCAGGCATTACATGGCCGCCAAGGACTCTGGCAACACCAAGCGGTCTTATTACATCTACTCCGGGGGTGAACGCGTCCCACTGCTGCTGTCTAGACCTCTGTCCTCAAGCGTCTCCTCCCTACAACATCTCTGCCGTAAGGCTGTGAACGGGCAAGAATACGGTGCCAGGGAGCAACTTCCGCTGCCCATCAAGGACTTCCTGCAGGAGTACGACTCCCCTGTATAGAGAGGGGGGGCGCTTCATCCGCGAGGAAAGAGCACAATGGCCGACGCTGGTCTCAGCGTCACTTTGAGCCAAAGACGAGTTCAATGAAGGAGACAAGTGCCAAGGGTTGGCACTGACGCCAACTGTACGGTGCACAGATCACTGTGGAAAAAATCACCAAGTGCCTAGTACGACGGACAGCGACACTCAGGCCAAGACCTGACGCCCAAGGAGAGACTGTCGAGACCCCCCAGCATTGCTGACTATACCCAAGTCCACGCGTTTACACTTCATGCCGGGTGCAGGACCACGGAGACTGCAGGCTCGCCTCTGGTACCCATCCCTGGCACAAGACCAGAGCCGAGCACTTGCCTTGCACTGAATGGCCACACCGGTTGAATGGAAGGAATATTTATTGTCACCAACGTAGCCTTAATCTGCTGGGAGAGCGCGGGTTAACCGCGCACACTGCGGGGCGTTACACAGGCGGCAGTGTGAAGGGCACGTGAGCGGGCGCCCGGCAGGATGAACTTTTTGCACAAATTTCCAGCAAGTGACTTTACTCAAAACTTGACTCTTATTTCGTAGAATGAAGATGATGGGGGTAGCAGTGCAGCGCAACGTCATGTGGAGACTGCGGGCGAGCGGTCTCCATGGTGACGATATTGCACTGGAAAAGTTTGGACCAGAAAAAAAACCCCTGTCCTAGGGCAGAATTTGCCATCCTGACCTCATTAATGTTTACATGGCGCCCCCTAAAGGCGCAGATTATCCTGGACATTTGCACTTATTTATATTTTACAGGAGGCTAATAATTTATAATAAACAACTATTTTTTTTGAAACAAAGAAAATTATCTGTCTATACAATTGTGTGTATGTGTGTGTACATCTGTGTGTATGTATGTGTGTGTACATCTGTGTATGTGTATGTACATGTGTGTATGTGTGTGTACATCTATGTGTCTGTATGTACATGTACGTATGTGTGTATGTGTGTGTATGTACATGTGTGTGTACGACTGTGTGTGAATGTACATGTGTGTACATCTGTATGTATGTGTATGTACATCTGTGTGTGTATGTACGTGTGTACATATGTGTGTATGTGTGTGTGTGTACATGTGTGTATGTGTGTGTGTGTACATCTGTGTGTATGTGTGTGTGTACATCTGTGTATGTGTGTATGTATGTGTGTGTACATGTGTGTATGTGTGTACATCTGTGTGTATGTGTCTGTATGTACATGTGTGTGTACGACTGTGTGTGAATGTATGTGTGTGTGTACATTTGTATGTGTGTGTATGTGTGTATATGTACGTCTGTGTGTGTATGTACATGTCTATGTGTGTGTATGTATATACATGTGTGTGTGTATGTACATGTCTGTATGTGTGTGTACATGTCTGTGTGTGTGTGTATGTAAGCATGTGTATTTGTGTGTGTATGCATGTACGTGTCTGTATTTGTATGTATATGTGTGTGTGTTTATATGTGTCTGTGCATGTGTTTGTATATGTGTATGTATTTTTGTGTGTCTATGTGAGTATATATAGATATATACATACACTAGTGACATTACCACATCTGGGTCTATGATGTCACACAGCGTGTTACTGGTGGAGCATACAATCCACTCCACTGACTGCTGTGGCCCCCCCAGCATTCTGTACAAAGACCCCTTAACACATAGGGACCTTCTATGGTACATCCATTCTTAGTTATATCTGTTTCTGGGAAAGGTGGGTGACCACCAATATGACTACCATAACCATCCGACACTCCAAACCTATCAGCGGCCCTGGGAAAGCTGGGTGACAGCGGTGACCTCTAATACTCTGCTTTCCCAGGCTCCTGAATGTGGTGGCACACCCCCAGCTGCTTTGACAGCATGAAAGTTAGGGGCCTCCCACCCCCATCGCCCCCCCCCACACACACACACACCACCCGTCATTCCCCGCCAGGTGAGGGTTGTCAGCCTGAATGACCAAGGGTTAATCCAGGTGAGAGGCGGAGCGGCCCAGTTTACTGTACACGCAGGGTTAACCGGCAGGGCCGTCTCCTTCAGGGAAGTCATCCCTTCCTCTGTCACAGCGAGGAATGCTGCCCGTGCGTCATAATCCCCATAATTATATTCCTGTTAGCGGAAACACACAGATTCCTATCTGGGTGCCAGGAAATTTCGGGGGGGGGGGGGGGCTTAGGATCCCAAACACCTGTGTGAACAAGCCCTGTAGAGCCGGGCGCTTCTTTAAGCTCTTTGTCTGAAGAGAAGGTAACCGCAGGCCCTACCGATCCTCAGAATCGGACTGCCGCCGCCATGGAACGCGCTATCGGATCCTACCGCATAGTGGGAGGACCGGAAAATCTCATCCAGCTTTCCCCGACGCCTGAACGGCAAATCATAAGAAGCCGGATTCTGATAATAGATCTTTATCAGGGAATTGCCATCTAAGCAATTGTCTCGGATGACCACAAGTGACCCCCTCATTCTCTTAGTCATGCGTGACAAGTGACCGCTGCTTTACAGGAATAGGTTTCTTAAGTCTTCAACCCCCTCCACTCCAGGTGGCATGACTTTCCCAGAACCCTCTCCAGCCGGTTGCGGGGGGCGTACGGAGGATTACGACATGGCTCCACTCAGCGCACAGTTTGTGTTGTGGTTGCCATGGAGGACGGCTCGTTTTTCGCCCAGTTTCCAAAAAGCTTACAGAGATGTTTCCACACTGGATTCCTGAAGGGTGTGCTCACGGCATTGAACAGCTGCAGGGCGTGCCCTCTGCGGGGAACACTTGGACGGGGCGACGGAGTTTTTTTTTTTTTTTTCATTGAGGGATAAACATAGGAAATGACATAGGGGAATCCCTAGCCTAGAAACAAAGCACAGCAGCTCCACACAGAGCTGAGTTTGTCGTCTGGCACAACTCACGTGATCTTAAAATGTGAGGGTTGTACAGGGGTGGACTGGGAACTTACAGTGGCCCTAGGGGAAAACAAAATAAAAGTGGCACCATGTTGTAGGCGGGGCCTGTGATACTGTAGTGCAATACACAATACTGCCCCCACACAACCAAATACCACAGTGCAGCACAAAATACCACCCGTGTAGAACCAAATACCACAGTGCAGCAAAAAATACCACCCGCGCAGAACCAAATACCACAGTGCAGCACAAAATACCACCCGCGTAGAACCAAATAGCCCAAAAATACCACCCCAGCAGAACCAAATACCACAGTGCAGCACAAAATACTGCCCCAGCAGAACCAGATACCACAGTGCAGGACAAAATACTGCCCAAACTGAGTCAGATACCACAGTGCAGCACAAAATACTGCCCCAGCAGAACCAAATACCACAGTGCAGCACAAAATACTGCCCCAGCAGAACCAGATACCACAGTTCAGCACAAAATACTGCCCCAACTGAGTCACATACCACAGTGCAGCACAAAATACTGCCCCAGCTGAGTCAAATATCACAGTGCAGCACAAAATACTGCCCCAGCAGAACCAGATACCACAGTGCAGCACAAAATACTGCCCCAGCAGAACCAGATACCACAGTGCAGCACAGAATACTGCCCCAGCAGAACCAGATACCACAGTGCAGCACAAAATACTGCCCCAGCAGAACCAGATACTACAGTGCAGCACAGAATACTGCCCCAGCAGCACCAGATACCACAGTGCAGCACAGAATACTGCCCCAGCAGAACCAGACACCACAGTGCAGCACAGAATACTGCCCAAGCAGCACCAGATACCACAGTGCAGCATAAAATACTGCCCCAGCAGAACCAGATACCACAGTGCAGCACAGAATACTGCCCCAGCAGAACCAGATATCACAGTGCAGCACAGAATACTGCCCCAGCAGAACCAGATACCACAGTGCAGCACAGAATACTGCCCGGAGCAGAACCAGATACCACAGTGCAGCACAAAATACTGCCCCAGCAGAACCAAATACCACAGTGCAGCACAGAATACTGCCCCAGCAGAACCAAATACCACAGTGCAGCACAGAATACTGCCCCAGCAGAACCAGATACCACAGTGCAGCACAGAATACTGCACCAGCAGAACCAGATACCACAGTGCAGCACAGAATACTGCCCCAGCAGAACCAAATACCACAGTGCAGCACAGAATACCACCCCAGCAGAACCAGATACCACAGTGCCGCACAAAATACTGCACCCCTCTCCTCACTGTTCAACTGTATCACTGTCCTGAGGACAGTAATACAGTTCAGCTCAGAAGGGCACCTGCAGCCACATGCATAAGTACCTGATGCTCCTAGCATTAATTACTATTGAGAGCATCAGGTCTTTATCTACCCGGCCGGCAGCAATGAGGAGGGCTCGGGCAGCCGCTTTAGGCATCAGCCAACTGGGAAATTTCCTGGTAGGGTCTATGGCCAGTCCGCCCTGGGGCTATAGGTAAATGGGGTTAAAGAATTAATGTAATCGTAAAGGGTCTCCTCTGATGTAACATTTATCACCGATCCAGCGCATACAAGAAATTCAGGTGGTGCCATAGCCAAAACATCCAA
This sequence comes from Bufotes viridis, assembly GCA_033119425.1. Taxonomy (NCBI): domain Eukaryota; kingdom Metazoa; phylum Chordata; class Amphibia; order Anura; family Bufonidae; genus Bufotes; species Bufotes viridis. The sequence goes on from CM065594.1 coordinate 265,385,164, forward strand.
TATGGCTACTATACTTTTGGAGGTGTGAGGTTGCAGTGAATCGTTTTTTCAGGCCACATCCCCCATTTGAGCATTGCCAGCCCCATTTTGAGCGAGCGGCGGGACTGCGCATAATGACACTGAATCCCCGCGCCCCAGGAGAAAGCAGCCCTCCATGCTCCGTTCAGGAGATCTGGCAACTGTTTCGGGATTTCGGGAGGTCTGTCCCTTTTCATCAGGAGCTTCCTGGATGTTCCGGGCGCTGTATGCAATATGGCTGACACGTGCCACGCCGAAATCCATGTCCGTACCATATCCAGTTTTACACCCAGTTCTTCATAAATAGGCGTTTGCCGTTCAGAACTCTAGGAAAGCTGGGTGACAACCGATCTAAAAGGACCTTGTTTTGGGGCCCGTCAACAAGCGTAGAGGAGATAATGATGCAATATCATAAGAAGATGCTGCATCCTCAGAATTCAGGCCACAGGGCACAATCAGATGAAGAGACTGCTTCACGTTTGGTGAGGACATATATAAACCTCGCTCACGGTAGTCACTACGACCCTCATTCTGAAGACAGATTGATTAGGGTAATTAAAGGGGCAGTCCATTTTCCTAGCATTATCCTCCATTTGCAGAGGGAGTGGAGCCATTGCTCCTAACAACCAATCAGATCCATTCTTTCATCTCTCAACCTGTATTAGTAAAAATAAAAGCTGAAATCTGATTGGTTGCTGGGGGCAACAGCTGATCTATATCCATTGCCCAACCCAGGCCCGAAAAGCCACCAATGTAGCCACCAGTGTATTATAATTAGCATAGCACTCATTACCATCAGGGGAGTATTCAGCGATGGGCTTCTCACCTCATGCATCCTCCACCATGGGGTCTCATTATGTCCAATGCGCATGCGCGAAAAAACGCGCGATGTAACTGTGTCCAATGCGCATACGCGACTATGTCAAATGCGCATGCGAAAAAAAAAAAAGCGTGATATAATCGTTAATTTCTAACGATAATTTGTTTTCCCTTAGTCCTAACAGTGGCACAGATGGGGTATTCTGCCCCTGTGGACTGGTTAGGACAGGTGGAAGTTTAATGAACAAAAACATTAAACACATGACATAACCTACATACACGCCCTTCCTGCCCCCAATAAAGAGGGGGCGTGACCCCCAGGACCTTGTGTCATTACAAGTAGACAAAAAATAACAATATAACTAAGGGGGGGATATTTGTGTGCCACTGTTAGGACTAAGGGAAAACAAATTATCGTTAGAAATTAACGATTCCCTTACGTTCTAACCAGTGGCACAGATGGGGATTTAGCAAGTAGAAACCCCCATGGGAGGGTCCTCATGCCTGCCGGAAGTTAATACTGTCCGGCCAAAGGAGGAATAACTATGTATTCTAGCATCCACTCTATAGTGTGAAATAAAGGTGGAGTGAGAACTCCAAGAAGCTGACTTACAGATCACGTCCAATGGGGTTGAGCTTCCCTCTGCAAAAGAAGTGGCCACCGCTCGAGTAGAGTGGGCCCTTACAAATTCAGGGGGCTCCGGACCCTGAGACATATAGGACTCCCGAATTGCCTCCTTAATCCATCGGCTGATGGAGGGCTTAGAGGCTTTCTTCCCCTTATGGGTACCGGAAAGAAGGATAAGGAGGTTTTCATCCTTCCTAAATACCTTGGAGCGATCCAGGTAAATCCGAAGACATCTCGAAATGTCGAGGGTATGGAGCCCTCTTTCTTCAGAGGAGGGGGGTGGAGCCAACGTCGGCAGTAAAATCACCTGGTTTATATTGTCAAAGGAAGGAACCTTTGGGATAAACGTAGGAAGAAATCTAAGAAGTACCCGATCTTGTAGAAACTTCGTATAGGGTTCAAAAGCAGAAAAAGATTGGAGTTCCCCAACTCGCTTTGCAGAGGTAACGGCCAATAGGAAGGTGATTTTCCAGGTTAAGAACTTGAATTCCGCCTCCTCTAGGGGCTCAAAGGGGGGAGACGTCAACCCCCTGAGCACGACTGATAAATCCCAAACAGGGATAGGTCTAATTACTGTAGGCTTTAATCTTGAGGCTCCCTTCAGGAATCTCTTGATAAGGGGGTCTTGAGAAACAGCTCTGTTGAGACAAGCAGAGATTGCTGAGACCTGCACTTTGAGGGTAGAGGGTGATAACCCCTTTCCAGACCATCCTGTAGGAATTGAAGACTTACCGGGATAGAAGCTTCAGCCGACGTCTGCTGATGCCTAGAACACCAAGACGAAAAAATCTTCTAGATTCTGGAGTAGGCTCTGTTGGTAGCTTCTGATCTGGAGTGCTCTAAGGTTCTCAAGACAGACCCCGATAGCCCTTCTATTCTTGGAAGGGACTGATCAACCTCCAGGCTGTCAGGTTGAACATTTGAAGATTTGAGGAGATCTGTGTGTCCCCCGACACCAGTACTCTCTCTGGGGGAAGCCTCAGAAATTGACCCCGACTCATCTGTAAGAGTTGGGTGAACCAAGCTCTCTTCGGCCAGTATGGGATAATGGCGATGACTGACGCTTGGTCCTGCCTGATTTTCATCAAGACCCTTGGTCCATGGGATTCTGTAAGCTTGACCCGTCGTCTGATGGAATAAGGGTCCTTCTTGATAGCTTCGATATCGCCATGTCCACTTTAGGAACAGGCCCCCAAGAAGACACCTGATCCTCTTTGACCGGAAATACAGCCTTAAACCTTTTGGTCAATACTGGATCTTTTTCAGGCTTTTTCCATTCCGTCTTCATCAGAGACAAGAGGGAATTATCCGCTTTAAAGGCCCTAGGCCCCTTAGAGGCAGATGATGAGGCTTCCCCCAGATCAACGTCCTGGTCCCCCGACCGGATGGATCTTAGCAGCCGCTGGGTTTTTTCCGGCAGAAAAAAAATATGAAAAATCCGTCCTCCTCCTCAGAAGAAGAAGAGGCCGAAGCATCCCTAGCATCCTGGACCCCCCAAAACCTCCATAGCACGATGGGGGGAGGAAGGACGACGATGTTTGGACACCAGGGCGTGCTTCAAATCTTCAATGGAAGTGCTGACTTGGTTCATGTTGGTCTCCATGTAACCTTTGACCCAATCAACGACGTCGTGGACCGTCGGCTCCTGCTGAGGGAGTGTCTTGGCCCTACAGGGTGGGCCCCGGGAAAAGGCATAGCTGTCCTCCAGCACGATCTGGCAGTCATGGCACTGCAGATGACGTCTCTTGTCAGTGGTTTTCCTGCTAGGCTCTCGCTCACCGTCCCGGGTGGAAGACATGGCTGCAAAACAGAGACATGAATTAAACATAATTCCATGGAAAAACGACCGTTAACAGCAAGCTTCAGGATCTTTACCCAGAAGATCCTAGCAAAGTCACAAAAAAGCTTAGTAGCAACGACAGAAAAAGTTTACAAGGAAACGGCACTTGCAAACCAGCACTCTCAAGTTAACAGACGAATCTGCGCTCCAGGAGACTGAACCTGGAGCCTCACCAGCCTTAAATAGACAGTTTGGGCGCCAGAAAAGTAGCTCCGCCCCAAAAGGGGCGGGATACCACACAAGGGTAAAAAAAACTTTTTTAAAAATGAGGGATAAATAAATCCTAGATTATAATGGCCCCAAATGCCTAGTAAGGGCACAGAAAACCTGTGAAAATAAACAGGAGAACATATATAAGTTCGGCTGAAGATCGGCCGAAAAAACGGAAGTGACGTCACATGTCGTCACTTCCGCAAGATGGCGGCGCCCAGCCGCACATGCAGACGCCGACGCCGCGGCTCCACAGGGCCCAGAGAAGAGGCAAGCCCCAACGCTCCGGTCAGAGTGAACCGGAGCATCAAGGCATACAGGCAGCGTCAAAAAAGGGGGGCGCAAAGCGCACATCAAGAAAGGAAAATGACCCCTCTCTCCACAGCAGAGAAGGAGGGAAGGAACCACCCGTCCTGTCTATTCACAGGACAGAAAAAAACACAAGGTCCTGGGGGTCACGCCCCCTCTTTATTGGGGGCAGGGAGGGCGTGTATGTAGGTTATGTCATGTGTTTAATGTTTTTGTTCATTAAACTTCCACCTGTCCTAACCAGTCCACAGGGGCAGAATACCCCATCTGTGCCACTGGTTAGGACGTAAGGGAACTACATCTTCCCTGTTTCAAATCATGGGATCAGAACCTGAACACATGGTCATCCAACCACTCCTCCCTCCGTACAATCGTTATGTGTCTCCTGTCCTTCACATTCAACTGTACGGCCGCAATAGCAGGCCCATAACCACGCCTACCCATGGCGTCATCACGTCATGTGCTCACCTTGTGATCCCGTGATCGCAAAGCACGGTTCATTCCGCCCTCTCCGGCTGTTTAGTCATATGACTAAACGTCACCATGGGGACTAATATCAAGAACATGCTATCGCAAAATGAAATCTCAGTGGAGACGTCCATCACATGCAAAACACATGTGGAATGAACCGTGCTTTGCGAGGTGAGCACATGACGTGATGACGCCATGGGTAGGCGTGATTATGGGCCTGCTATTGCGGCCGTACAGTTGAATGTGAAGGACGGGAGACGCATAACGATTGCACGGAGGGAGGAGTGTTTGGATGACCATGTGTTCGGGTTCCGATCACATGATTTGAAACAGGGAAGATGTAGTTACATTGCGCTTTTTTTTGCGCGTGCGCATTTGACATAGTCGCACATGCGCATTGGACACAGTTACACAGTTACATGCGCATCGGACATAATGAGACGCCACACTGGTGGAGGATGCATGAGGTGAGGAGCCCATCGCTGAATACTCCCCTGATGGTAATGAGTGCTATGCTAATTATAATACACTCTGGTGTTTGTACATCGGTGGTTTTTCGAGCCTGGGTTGGGCAATGGAAATTCACCAAATAACATCGGTCTGCTCACTTTATGGGTGGTATATATTAGATGCCCTGTAAATATTTTGGGATAGCACTTCATACTAGGCTTGACAAAGACTAGGTGTTAGTCGAAACGTTGCTGCTTTTTATGCACTTTTTTGCACATGTTCTTATGGACTAATTGCTAAATAAAGGATCTTTGGACGAAAATACTGCCATCACCTTCCATTTTCAATATTTATCTATGAAGCGCTGTGGATCTGGTGCTTTGGATTGGCTGTGGCATGTCTAAAGGAGTCTAGAAGGTATATGAGTGCTGCTCTATATACTATTTGTTTCACTATGCTGAGAATAGGTCATCAATATCAAAATCCCAGAGAACCCCGTTAATCACTGTGACCCCTTCTGTTTATTTCCCAAAACTCCTGGCTGGACTAGGAATTACAGCTATTCTGTAATCCCAGCACTCCAGCATTTCCTATGATAGGAATAGCCCCTTCATTATAGGGGTCCCTTTAAAGGGATTCGCCGGGATCTCCTATATTGATGACCCAGGGGCGTAGCTAATGGCTCATGGGACCTGGTGCAAGAGTTCAGCTTGGGCCCTCCTTCCCTCAGTGTTTTGTGTGTCTTCTTATGCGGCACAAGTGTCTTTGGGCCCCTTCAGGCTCCTGGGCCCGGTAGCGGCTGCTACCTCTGCAACCCCTATAGCTACGCCCCTGTGATGACCTATCCTCAGGACAGGTCATCAGTATCAGATCAGCGGGGGTCCGATACCCAGCACACCCCCGCCGATCAGGTGTATGAGGCGACGCAGTGCACACATGCCGTCTCCCGTGTCTCTTCCTGCAGCGGCGAGCAGGAAGAGAGAAGGGAGACAGCACGTGCGTACTACGCGTGCCATCTCCTCGTACGGCTGATCGGAGAAGATGCCGGGTGTCGGACCTCCGCCAGTCTGATATTTATGACCTATCCTGAGGATAGGTCGTCAATATTAAAAGCCCGGACAACGCCTTTAAGGGAAATCCAGCGGCTGTAAACCCATCCTGTCCGTCTGACACAGGCGCATAGCTCATTGCAGTGCATCACGCATTTTTTGCACGTCAAATGGGTTTCTGCCTCGGCCAGCAAATTAGTGCTGAAATGCAAAGTGTTTTTTTTTTTGTTTTTTTTGTAAGTTGTAGAACTTTTCTTCATGCGTGACAGTGCTGGTCAATGGCTTCGCCATCAAGATCATTGACCTAAAACCTAAAGGGGATGAGCGCTGTGAAGAACACCAGGGTATGGTATAAGTGGCAGGAGGGTTCAGAAGTTGTATGAAGGTGCAGTACACTGGTTTACGGTCATGTCTCTCGCCACAGTCATGGTTCACTCCTGGTTGGAGATGAATCTCACATCCTCTTCTATGAACAAGGCAGTGTAGCGCATGTAAGTCATCAGATATTACAAGTTTTCTAATGTTATACTGCCATCTGGTGGCCGCAGCTTGTAACAGCACAGGTTATCTACTATGCCTGCAGAGTTTGACGTCAGATGCATGGAGCAGTCCTGGTCTTGCACACAGCTTAATGTACATCAACCGGTTTCCTTAGGCCCCTTTTAGACAAGCGAGTTTTCCACACGGGTGCAATGCGTGACGTGAACGCATAGCACCCGCACTGAATCCTGGCCCATTCATTTCAATGGGTCTGTGTACATGAGCGTTTTTTTTTCACGCATCAGTTCTGCGTTGCGTGAAAAACGCAGCATGTTCTATATTCTGTGTTTTTCATGCAGCCCTGGCCCCATAGAAGTGAATGGGGCTTCAGTGAAAAACTAATTGCATCTGGAAGCAAGTGTGGATGCGATGCGTTTTTCACTGATGGTTGCCTTAAAGGGGTTGTGCACTAATTTCAAGACCTCTCAGACTGGCGGGACCCTTGTTGGTCATCTTACTTACCTGATTCCCTGCTTGTCTCCGGGCTTCCATGTAAATGTCCTGTTTGGGCCGTTGTTCCCCTTGTATCATGTCAAATGGTCACATGCAAATGGACCAGATCACTGCTGCAGCCACTGATTGGCTGCAGCAGCGTCAAACCAGAAGTTTGCATGCAAACCCAAGACAATCAGCGGAGGCCGCAGTATAAAGAGGCTTGACACAGGTCCTGCCAGTTTGAGTAGCTTGGAAATGAGTACACAACTACTTTAAAGGGCTTGACTACTGTTGGATTCTGTGGAAGAGGTATGTACTGTATTTTTCAGACTATAAGACGCACTTTTCCCCCCTAAAACTGGAGGGGAAATTACATTGCGTCTTATAGTCCGAATGCTAATGACCAGTTATATTATCAGCATGCGGGAGGCGCTGTGAGGGAAGCGCTGTGGGGCTGTACTCACCCTCCCTGGTCTTCTTCTGGGCTTCCACTGTGTACTATGTCCTGACCGTGTACAGCGTCAGGATGTAGTCGACGTAGGCGTGCAGTGTCACAGTGCAGTGGGGGCCACGGAGCAGTGTGCCCTGGCTCTGCGCCTTCTGTGGCAGCGCCTTCTGGAGCAAACAAGGTTAGTTTATTTTTTTTCTAATGTCCAATCTGAGGCTGATGGATGTGGGTGGGGGGTCTGATCTGAGGGTGATGGAGCTTGGGGGTCTGATGAGGGTGTTATCTGAGGTCTGATGAAGAATGGGGTTGGTTTGGGGGTCTGACAAGGATTGAGGGTCTGATCTGAGGTCTGATGAAAAATATATATTTTTTCTTATTTGCCTCCTCTAAATCAGTGCGTCTTATAGTCCAAAAAAATTAAAAAATAAATATATAGATAGATATAGATATAGAGGGCAGCACGGTGGCTCAGCGGGTAGCACTAGTGCCTTGCAGCACTGGGGTCCTGGGTTTGAATCTGATGAAGGACAACATCTGCATGGAGTTTGTATGTTCTCCCCGTGTTTTGAGTGGGTTTCCTCCGGGTTTCCTCCCCACACTCCAAAGACATACTGATAGGGACCTTAGATTGTGAGCCCCACAGCTAATGTCTATAAAGCCCTGTGGAATATGTCAGTGCTATATAAGTGCATAAAATAAAAATATACATATTGCTTATATTTAGTGCCACAGACCTTCTCGTCCCGTCAAATGGTATTTAATATATGTCCTTGTGCACAGAACCTGTTGTACATAACACTCAATCCTTGTAAAATCGTTGAATCCCTTTTTTTTTTAAATTTACCTGCAATTGTAACCGTTTTCAGTATCTTTCCTTGCTGTCAGTTAGCCATTATCGCCTCTTGAGGGACGTATTGTGTCCCAAAAATAAATGTAAAAAATACAAATGCAAATAAAATTTAAAAAACATAAGTTGCCATTATTGCCTCCTCAGGGACAAATTATGTAAAAAATGAACGTAAAAAATTATAAATGAAAATAAAAATACCCACGCCAACCGTAACTCTCGCCAAACGCTCCCTGTTCGCATGAAACTATACATATTATATATCAAAACGACCAACACAAAATACACAAAAATCGTATTTTAATCATTTATATCTCTGTCAGTTTGCATATTTAAAGAATAGGAAGCTATAGTTTGAATTTTTTACAGTCTTCCACAACTACAACGAAAAAGACAAAAAACTGCAAAAAGCATATTAAAAAGCCATGTGTGTCACATAAAAATAAAAAGTTACAAACTTAAAACACCATGTGTGGCTATTCTGGTCATTAAAGGGTCAACTATTGAGCGCCTTCCGCACTAGTAAGGTTATTGCAGGGCACCGGTCACACAGATATAACCTATAACTGGGGGCAGGAGGCGGTAAAAACCAGTGAGTGCCGTCCTCTTAAGGAAAGTGCTGATTTATGATTAGGATGCCGGAAGGAAATGTCACCGGTAAAGCCCCTCTACACTGCACGATTTTTGGGCCAATTACAAGTGGTCATGGAAGGCCTGTATAATCATGCTGACCATATACAAGCAACAATCACTTTTTTGTCAGCTGATCTGCACTTTTCATCAGAATGAAAGATACACAATTATCAGCGGCACCATATCCCCCAAAACATTCCAGGTCCAGAGAGACAGTCCAAGATTTCGGCAGTAATCCTGAAATGGATGAGGTATGTCTCGTTTTAACTGTCTTTGCCTCCCGTGGACACAGAGACAGTTGAATGCAATGGTGAAGCAGGGAGCTGTCAACATCACCATTCACTGGCCTGCGCTCCCCAGCAGGTACGATGCAGTGACACATCGCGCCTGCTGAGCTGTATAGCAGGAGCGCACGGGCCGGGGAATCAGCCTGTTCACTCCTCCTCCTACACAGCGCAGCAAGGGTGATGTGTCACTGCATTGTACCTGCTAGGGAGCGCAGGGTTTGCTCTGATCATCGGGGGAATGGGACTAGGTGAGTATTACTGTTTTTTATTTATTTTATAAGGGGACACTACTATAATGTAGACCTAACTACTGTGTAGAGGGGCACAAAGGGGACATAACTACTGTGTGGTGGGCACAAAGGGGGCATGTTGGTGCTATATAAAGATTATTATTATTATCACTACTGTGTGAGGGGCACAAACTGGTAATACTTACCACGTAAGGGCACTAAGGGGACTGGGCAGAATTTAGCGTATATAGGTAGGCATTGGGTGCAGTTAGAGGTGTGGCTTAGTATTAAAAGAAATTTGCCGCAGTGTGCATAATGTGCCACTGCTTTTGTTCCTCTTTGCTGATATAAACTTACCTGTCCGGGCTCCAGCACGGCCGCATCAGGAGAGACGCGCTGCTGAGACATGCTCCTTAGTGATGCAACCACATCTTTAGTAACAGGATGCAATGCTCTGTTTCTCCCTAGTGATTGCTCAGCTGCTGAGTCATGGGGACGGAGCGGCAGCACGGCAGTGCACGGGTACTTGCGGCCTGGCGGATCCGGCAGACTGTTCACCCGGAACAGCCTGCCGGATAGCTATGCCGCTAGTGTGAAAGTACCCTAAGACAATCAGAATGCCAGGATGTTTGCCAAAGGAATGTATATAGCACGCTGCTTCTGCTGTGGAGGAGGCATCCTGCACTAAATTCAGCAAGCAGGTGCGGTGCAAGTCTGTGGAGCCCGGGTGACTCTAAGACTAAATTATAGCTGCTGAAAATGGCGCTGGAGGAGGGCAGTAGCATAACGGGCAGACATACAGTGACAGGTTCCGGCCTGAACCTCTCAACTCATGTCATCCGAGCAGTCCTCACCAGGAAAGTAGCTTCTGTGATGAATGGAAAGATGCAACTATTGCTAAAGTAGCAATTCCCCAATATCTATTATAGATTCCAATTTTGGAGTTTTAATGATGGTAGGGAGCTTGAATGTGCAGCCCTTAGAGCAGGCATCCTCAAACTTCGGCCCTCCAGCTGTTGCAAAACTACAACTCCCAGCATGCCCGAACAGCCTACAGGTATCAGCCTACAGCAGGGCATTGTGGGAGTTGTAGTTTTGCAACAGCTGGAGGGCCGCAGTTTCAGGATGCCTGCCTTAGAGCTTGTAGCAGTAGATTAGGGAAGTCCAGTAATATACGGGGTCGGAATCTCACATTACTGTCTGGCGGGTGCAGCCTCTGGTGACCCCTTTTGACTCATAAAATTTAAAGGGAGTCTGCCAGCAGGAAATTCTAGCTCAGCTGGATGTAATGATACCTTTTACCTAGCAATCCATTGCTTTACTCTGGAAAAAAAAGTACTTTTAATCCATAAGGAAATAAACAGCTAAGTGCACCGGGGACGTGCCCAAGCGACACCCTGTGCTCTTCCTGTTTCCTCTCCCAGCCCCTCCCTCTCCTGGATTGACAGGGCCAGGCTCCTGCATAGTCATCTTACTTGCCTTGCCAATCAAGGACAGGGAAGGGCTGGCAGAGGAAGCAGGAGGAGCATGGGTGCACAGAGTGGCTTGAGCCCGCCCCGGTGCACTTAACTGCTCATTTGCATATGGATTAAAAGTACTATTTCTCCAGAATGAAGCATGGATCACTAAAGACCTTCGTATGAATGCTTGTTCCTTATAATCTGCCTGTGTCGCCGATCACCCGATTCATGCAGACACCTCCATTAACCTTTTCTAGGCAGCAGATCGTGCTGGCTAAACAGCATGCTGCTGCCCAGAAACATTGGGGGTCATTTACAAATGCCAGAGGATTCGCCTAATTTATGACGAGGCGTGCATCTACGGCAGTCCGTGTACCTGGAATGAAAAACGACTGCAGTCCTTCAGTGAAGTTGTTTTTGCCAACATTTATACCTGTTTCAGCATTTAAAAAATAGCAAAAAACTGGATTACGGGTGTTCGTAAATGACCCCCAGTGACTGATAGCAGTAGCGATCGCTCGTCCTCATACAGTGGAGGGGATTGCTGCATGTAAATGCAGCTTTGTCCTCCACTGACGAGCAGGCGGCGTTCCTTTCCGCCAGTCGTCTGCTCCATTTAAAGGGTTGTGTTATCTCAAACACTGGTGGCATATCGCAAGGATCTCTAAAACGGAGCGCCCAAAGTGAAAGAGAGCGGACCAAGCATGCACGGCCGCCCTCAATTCTTTTGCTGAAAATGGCTCAGTTCTATTGAAGTGAATGAGGCTGAGCTGCAATACCAAACACAACCTATGACCAGATGTGGCACTGTTGCTAAAAAGCCCTTCAAAGACCCCACTCTTGTGTAACTCTCCGTCTCCTTCCCTTCCAGCGGTGCAGGAGCTGGCCTCCCCCGTCTGCACCACGGACCCCGCAGTAGTGGACAGTAACATAGTGCTGCTCACAGTCACAGCGCCCCTGTCTGGTCAGGATCTGTGTGATCAGCTGAGTGCAGGCGACCAGCAGGCCGGCGTGGTGGTGAAAGCGCTCGCCTTCTTCCCTGAGATCGTGCGGCTCGTCTGGCATCGGGACGTCTCCACAGAGGACACCCTGCGGGCGCTGGAGAAGCTCAAGTGGGTGCTGGAAAAATACAACACCCAGGGGTTAATCTCAGGACCCTTGTGCATCCTGCTGCATCGTGGCTTCAATGCTGAACATTCATCCCTCCCTGTATGTGAATGTTTTATCTTTATATAGAAACATGAATTTCTGTCCGTTTTCTGTCTCTGTTCTTTATCCGCAGCTAAATGACTGGACCGATCTGCACCAAGTTTAGTTAATCGGATGTGTCCGAAAGATTTAGACCAGGTTTCAGTTCTCTAGGATCTGCCGTTCTTCAGATATTCACAAAATAAAAGCAATTGTGGCAGCATCACATGACCCATATTAGCCAATAGAAACTTGCAGGTCCTTCATTCTTTGACTGACAGACACACAGTCACATGACCCCTGATGGCCAATAGAAGCTCGCAGATCCTTCACTCTAACCCTGGGTTCACACCTGAGCGTTTTACAGCGCGTTCAAATGCGCTGTAAAACGCTCAACACATGAAAACCAATGCATCCCTATGGGAGTGGTTCACACTTGCGCGTTTTACAGCGCGTAAAAACGCGCTGTAAAACGCCCGATGCATAAGCTCGTTCAGGAGCGTTTTTTTGGGCGTTTGTCGCGCTTTTCCTCCCATAGACTTCAATGGGAACGCGCGTTTAACGCGCGTTTAACGCGCGTTAAGTGTAGAGATGCCCTTTTTTAATTGGTCCCCAGACCAATTAAAAAAAGTCTCCAGAGTCACGAACGCGCGTAAAACGCGCGTTTACTATTGCCAAAAACGCGCGACTAAAACGCGCGTAAAACGCGCGTCTTAGAAACGCTCAGGTCTGAGCCCAGTGTAAGGGTACTTTTACACTTGCGGCAGGATGGATCTGGCAGGCTATTCAGCCTGCTGGATCCGTCCTGCCGCAAGTGCCCGTGCACTGCCGTGCTGCCGCTCCGTCCCCATTAACTATAATGGGACGGGGGGCAGAGCTACGGCGCAGCACGGCAGAGATCGCCAGACTGAAAATTCGGACATGCAGTACTTTTAGTCCGGCGATCTCCGGCCGTGCACTGCCGCACTGCGCCGTGGCTCCGACCCATTATAGTCAACGGGGACGGAGCGGCAGCACAGCAGTGCACGGGCACTTGCGGCAGGACGGATGCGGCAGGCTGAAAAGCCTGCCGGATCCATCCTGCCGCAAGTGTAAAAGTACCCTCACTGATATACACAGTTTTACACCAGGCTTCCATAAAAAGCCGGTGTTCCGGAATTTTTTGCAACCTGGAATTTTTTGCTACCCACGTCACTTCTGGTAGAGGCGTGTCTCTCATCTCGGCTCCTGATTGGCTCTGCCGGGGGTTTGTCGGCGCAGGCACAGAGGATTCACCCGTAACGTGAACGCGCCGAAGGTAGCAGAAAATTCCGGCCCACTGCGCATGCGTGAAAAAAGACGGTTCGGCGCAGGCGCAGTAGGAAAATGCGCCGAGTCCAGTTAACAGTAAAGGGCTACGGCGCATGCATGCCTAGGGTAGGGTAGCAAATTTTTACAGGTCAGTGCGCAAGCGCGAGTATAACAGGCTCGCTTGCTGCACTAAAGGTAGGTTAAAATAATGGACCACGGCGCATGCGCGCCTAGGGTAGTTTAAATCTTATTGGCCCTGGGGAAGTTAAAATTTTATTGCCCAGTGTGCAATCTTAAATTAACCGCCCGTTGCGCTTGCGCACTGACCTGTAAAAATGTGCTACCCTACCCTAGGCGCGCATGCACCGTAGCCCTTTATTGTTAACTGGACTCGCCGCATTTTCCTACTGCGCCTGCGCCGAGCCGTCTTTTTTGTACATACACAGTGGGCTGGAATTTTCTGCTACCTTCGGCACGTTCACGTTACGGGTGAATCCTCCGCACCTGCGCCGACAAACCCCCAGCAGAGCCAATCAGGAGCCGAGGTGAGAGACACGCCTCTCACGTCAGTACCGGAAGTAACGTGGGTAGCAAAAAATTCCGGTCACATGACCCTTATTGGCCAATAGATGCTCACAGGTCCTAAATTCTTAGCCTTACTGGCATACATAGTCTTACACCGAGTTGCCATAACAACCCAGCCATTTTGCTTCACTGTTATGGGGGCACTATGGATGTTATGGTTATCGGTGGCACTGTGGATGTCACTGTTATGGGGGCACTGTGGATGTCACTGTTATGGGGGCACTGTCGATGACACACTGTTATGGGGGCACTGTGGATGTCACTGTTATGGGGGCACTGTGGATGTCACTGTTATGGGGGCGCTGTGGATGTCACTGTTATGGGGGATCTGTGGATGTCACTGTTATGGGGGCACTATAGATGGCACTGTTATGGGGGCACTGTGGATGTCACTGTTATGGGGGCACTGTGGATGTCATTGTTATGGGGGCACTGTAGATGTCACTGTTATGGGGGCACTGTGGATGTCACTGTTATGGGGGCACTGTAGATGGCACTGTTATGAGAGCACTGTGGATGTCATTGTTATGGGGGCACTGTAGATGTCACTGTTATGGGGGCACTGTGGATGTCACTGTTATGGGGGCACTGTGGATGTCACTGTTATGGGGGCACTGTAGATGTCACTGTTATGAGGGCACTGTGGATGTCACTGTTATGGGGGCACTGTAGATGTCACAGTTATGGGGGCACTGTGGATGTCACTGTTATGGGGGCGCTGTAGATGTCACTGTTATGGGGCACTGTGGATGTCACTGTTATGGGGGATCTGTGGATGTCACTGTTATGGGGGCACTGTAGATGGCACTGTTATGGGGGCACTGTAGATGTCACAGTTATGGGGGCACTGTGGATGTCACTGTTATGGGGGCACTGTAGATGTCACAGTTATGGGGGCGCTGTGGATGTCACTGTTATGGGGGCACTGTAGATGTCACTGCTATTGGGGACCCTGTGAAGCCGGCTCATTCTTCTAATGTATAATAAAGGAATGCATAGCGGCACAGCATAGGTGAATGAACTAGACTACTTTCACATTAGCGTTTTCAATTCCGCTATTGAGATCTAAATAGCGGGGGAAAACGCTTCAGTTTTGTCCCTATTCATTGTCAATGGGGCCAAAACAGAGAGTGCTTCAAAATGCATTCCGTTCCGTTAGGTTGTGCTCCAATCGCGGACAGAATAACGCTGCAAGCAGGACTTTCAGTGGAGTTCATGACGGATACGTCTTGGCTATGTTAAAGATAATACAAGCGAATCCATTCATAACAGATGAGGCGGTTGTATTATTGTAACGGAAGCGTTTTTGCAGATCCTTGACGGATCCGCAAAAAACGCTAGTGTGAAAGTAGCCTAACCAGCTCCTGTCACATGTTAAGACCTTGTTCTCGTTTCCGTTTTTCCCTAACATGCGCTGTCTGCATTTTCCATGACAGCAGACGTACTCATTGATTTTAATATGTTTATTCACACATCAGTATTTTTTTTTTTACGGACCATGATTCAATGAAAAAATCACGGAGACATCCACTACTTTGGTGACATGCGGACCAATGGCTGTGTAAAAAACCACTGGCATCCGTGTTTGGTCCGTTTTTCAATGAACGCTGGTAGGAAATGGTTTGGAAATTAATTTTCAGCTGAGCGGTGTCCGTGGAATACAGACGGAGGGCAAAAAACAGACACACGGACCAAACACGGACATTTTCACAGATGAGACACAGACAGATTTTCTCACACCCATGGAAACGTGACTAAGGTCTAATGGTGGGAGCACAAGTCACACCAAGACTGTACGACCATTGCCTGCCAACAGCGAGTACTGTGAGACTACAAATCCCAGCAGACTTCAGCTGCCTATATGTGAGGGGTACCCAGTGCTGCACATACAAGGGATTGTACTCGACCCGTCCCACTGGGGTCTCAGTCACATAAAGGGGTATCCAGCTGATCATAATTCTTCCGTAGTTTTATGGCGTTCCTCATGCTGTAAAACTGACCTGTTACCTTCATTCTGCAGATCGATACGATTACAGCGATACCACATGTATATAGTGTTTTAACCCCTTAACCGCCATTATGCACCCACAATTGTATGCCGCGGAGCCCGCTCCATATGCGGCAGGTGCTGACTGTATAATACAGCAGGCACCCAGCCACAATGATGGAGAATGGCAATCACGCCGAACCCCGTCGTTTAACCCCTCAGATGCCGCTATCGACAGCAATTGCGGACTCTGTGAGGTAAGGCAGAGGGATGCAGCTCCCTCTACATTCCGATCGGATTCCCCGCAGTGAAAACCCTGGGCGCCGATCGGTTACCATGGAAGCCTGGTGCCTGCTGAGGCTTCCCAGGGCTGCCATAGTAATCTCCCTGCTAAGCTGTGCACGAGGCACAGCGCAGCAGGGAGTGCGTCAGAATGCCATTCACCCTAATACATTTCACACAGCTAAAAAAAAAACTGTTAACCCTTTGTGACAGAACGGCTTAATATTTTTAATAAAGACCAACTAAAAAAATGATTTTTAGCCCAAAATTAGTAAAATGCCCCCAAAGGTGTATATAGCCTCTAACATATTATAGGCGTAGTGGCCAGTGTGAAAACTGCAGGATTATATCTAATTTTTTAACAAAATATAGTGAGATTGATAAAAATGCAAAAAATGTTGCAAAAAAAAGATATGCTTAACATAAAAACTTGAATTAAATAATAGGTCAGGTTCTGATGACATATTCCCTAACCCTGGGTTCAGACCTGAGCGTTCTAGAAACGCGCGTTTTACGTATTTCAGCGCGTTTTTGCAAATAGGAAACGCGAGTTCGTACGCGCGTTCTTGTGATTGACTACTGTGGTGTCAATCACAAAACGCGCGACAAACGCCCCAAAAAAAGCTCAAGTACTTGTTTATGCGTGGGGCGTTTTACAGCGCGTTCAAACGCGCTGTAAAACGATCAAGTGAGAACCAGGGCCATAGGAAAGCATTGGTTTTCATGTGTTGAGCGTTTTACAGCGCGTTTGAACGCGCTGTAAAACGCTCAGGTGTGAACTAACCCTAGGTACACACCTAAGCGTTTTTCAGCGCGTTCAAACGCGCTGTAAAACGCACAACATGTGGAAAGCCATGCTTCCCTATGGGACTGGTTCACATTTTCGCGTTTTACAGCGCGTTCGAACGCGCTGTAAAACGCCCTACGCATAAACAAGTACTTGAGCTTTTTTTGGGGCGTTTGTCGCGCGTATTGTGATTGACACCACAGTAGTCAATCACAAGAACGCACGTACGACGCGCGTTTCCTATTTGCAAAAATGCGCTGTAATACGCGCGGGTCTGAACCCAGCGTTAAGGAGAGTCTGTGGTGCCCTGTGCAAGTTCCCATCATGAATATGTATGTTACTGTAGGGACCCGTTCACACGGTGGATTTTACTGCAGAATTATGGTGCGGACAGCCGCACAGAAAACCCTCCAGCAGTCGCTTCCTTTCTGCCTCCCATACATGTCAATGGGAGGCATCGCTGGGGATGCGGTGCGGCTTAAAGCCGTGGCTGTGTTGAAAAGGGTCATGTCCGTTCACGGAGTGGCTGCAGTCGCTCCGCAATCCATTGACATGTATGGAAGAAAGGACGCAGCCGCTGGCGGGTTTTCGGTGTGGCTGTCCGCACTAAAATTGCACTGTAAGGGCTCATGCACACGACCGTTGTTGTTTTGCGGTCCGTTTTTCACAGATCCGTTCTGCAGCTGAGGTTTTTTTTCTCTGATTTAAGTCCTCTTCCGTTCCGTTACTCCACAAAACATATCCGTATGGTTTCCGTATGCGATCTGTTTTTTGCAGATCAGAAACGGAAACAGAAACTTATTAATCACCAAACACATGAGCAATATGGGCTGGGCATAGCATTTCAACAGTATGGATCCGCGAAATACGGACATGTTCCGTGTGCGTTCCGTATTTTTTTGCAGACCTATTCACTTGAATGGGGCCTCGGACCGTGATTTGCGGACAATAATAGGACATGCACTACTATTTTCCGGAACGGCCATGCGGACAAACGGAAACGGAATGCACACGGAGTAACTTCTGTATTTCTACAGCCCCATTGAAGTGAATAGTTCCACATACGGGCCGCACAAAAAACGGAGCGAAAGCAGAAAGAAAATACGCTCATGTGCATGAGCCCTAAAACCCACTATGTGAACAGACCCTAAAAACCAATATACGTTTACTATTTTGGGTTATATGTGTTTTTGGGAAAGCTGTGTGACAACCAATATGACTGCTATAACCCTTTTCACGCAGTTTTACTCCAAATCTATCAGCGGAAAGTCCCTCACCACCTACGAAAGACGGGCGGCAGCCTGTCTGGTTTAACTCCTCTGTTAGGACCTTGTCTTGGCAGATAATGCCGCAATATCACAAAAAGATTTCAGGTCACAAGATGAGGAGACTGGTTAATGTTTGGTGAGGACAGATATAAACTACGACCCTCATTCTGTAGAGCGACTAATTATGCTTCTTAAAGGGACTGTCCACTTTCCTAGTATATTGGGAGGTGGTATCTGACTGGTCGCTATGGGCAATGGTTACACTGCAGGGAAAAATTCTCCTCATGACATCCCAGGAAATTGCTCTGTAACCTAATATTTAAAGCACAGGTTAAATAGCAATTCCATAAGTGTTAGTTTCCTACATTTGCTGTGGAAGTAGTGCCACTGCCCCTAGCAACCAATCATATCCCCTCTTTCATCTCTCAACCTGCGTTAGCAAAATAAGAGCTAGCATGTGATTGGTTGCTGGGGCACCTGCTCTGTCTTACATAAGCATTGGTTTTTAGGGGCGGGTCTGACCAGAAATTCACGTAAAATTAGATTTCCCTTCTACTCCATGTCTTCTCAAATCTCGTCAGGAGCGGTTCAAATAAAACAAATTTAAAAATAAGGCACTAGAGAATCGCTATAGATTTCATTGTCCCGCAGGGGGTTAAACTACAGCTCCCAGCATGCCTTTCTGCATTCCTCCACAGCCACCTTTGTCAATAGAGCCCTGAGCCTCACGGGAAATGTAGTCCTAGGCTAATCGCGTAGTAAAGCTGCCTCGCTGCATGCCGGGGTTAAACTACAGATCCCGGCATGCCTCTCAGCTTTCCTCCACACCCACCAGTGACAATAGCGCCCGGAGCATCACGGGAAATGTAGTCCCGGGCAAATCATGTAGGACGCTGCGTACCGGGAGAAGGGAGATTCAATGCCGTTTTCCATAATGCACCGCGACAGGCCTCTGGGGTCCAAACTCCAAAGAGTGACTTATATGTATCCTTATGAGGGGAGTGAGAGCAGCTGTGACTCTGGGGCTCCGCTGCTGGGTAATGTATTACTTTTCTATATACTGAATGTATACATATGGTTGCTTTGCAAATGTTTGCTTTACACAGGACGTGAAGGACGCGTTTCGAGTCCAATGCGTTTGCAACATGGCCACAGGCAGCGACTTTTTGCGCTTCGGGTCCATATAAGCTAATGACGCTTTGGGGGAATATGGAGAAATTCCCCCGAAACGCGCCGTATCTGTGTTCTGAAATGGGACAAACCATCTATCGGAGAATATTCTCCCATAATGCATCGTATTCCGTTAGCGCAGCATATCCAGGTGCCGGATTATTGGATATTCTGGATTATTTTAATTTTTATGATTTTACAGGTCGGAGAAAGGTCCGGTTTCCATCGCTATAAAGGCCTCGCCTGTAGAACGCCCCCTTTTTGGCTCCCGTCCGGCCCCAGTTTCCGTTTCATGTATTCAAGGAGCTGGAGCGGCGCAGAAATGGACGTAGCGGCGGTGGACCTGCGCAGCGACACCGTCACCAAGCCCTGTGCGGAGATGAGGAGAGCCATGGCTGTGGCGGAGGTCGGAGATGACGTCTATGGGGAAGACCCCACTGTGAATGGTAAGTACAAGCCGGGCGATGATATTAAAGGGGTATTCCGGCCAGAAGAAATGATCACCTGTCATGTGCTGGATCGGCCAGGATCGATTCTGCATGGAATGGCGGTCTAGCGTGCAGATGGGCCAACCCCTTTAAGAAAAATTGCCCCCCCCCCCCGCCAAACCTTTATGTGAAAATGCAGTGGGAGACCTTTTTGGGTGGAGTGGCCCTTTAATTGCAAACGAGCTCATGCATATGTATATGTGTCCGCACAGAGATCCAGCGGTACGTGGCGCAGCTCCTTGGCACAGAGGACGCCCTCTTTGTCACCAGCGGCACCATGGGAAATCTGATCTCAGGTAAGTGGCCCAACCGTATAAGGCCTCATGCACACGGCCGTTGTGGTCCGCGATGCGGCTCGGCTGCAGACCCATTCACTTCAATGGGGCCGCAAAAGATGCGGACAGCACTCCGTGTGCTGTCCGCATCCGTTACTCCGTTCCGTGCCCCCGCAAAAAAAATAGAGCATGTCCTATTCTTGTCCGTTTTGCGGACAAGAATAGGTATTTCTATAATGGAATTTGTGGAACGGAACGCGGAGCAGCTTCCGTGTTTTGCGGATCCGCGGTTTGTGGACCGCAAAACACCAACGGTCGTGTGCATGTAGCCTAAACCTCCATTGCAAAAGTATTGCCCCCTCCTCAAGAAAACCGGCAGTGCACGCAAATGGGGATTAAATAAAAAGTGCAAGTTCCAGCGCTTTGCGTTTCAGTTCTTCGCCATTACCAACATCTCTGCTTGCTGTCAGTGAATGCTGTCACTGCATCCAGAGGCTGGAAAGCCATCCTGTCCATGTGACACAGGCACACGGCTGATCGCAGTATATCACAGCTCTCCCTTGCACGTGGGTTCTTCTGCTGCAGCCAGCAAGCAGAGATCTTGCAAATTGTGCAGAAATGCACATTTTTGTAGTTTTTTTTGTTTTGTTCAAAGTTGCAGGACTTTCCTTCATGCAATTATTAAAGGAGTCGTCCAGACTAAAGAACATCAGGGCTGCGTATAAAGCTGTATATTCCCATGGTATAAGTGGCAGGAGGGTTCAGAAGTTGTATGAAGGTGCAGTACCCTGGTTTACGCTCATGTCTCTCTCCACAGTCATGGTTCACTGCCGGGTCAAAGGATCTGAGGTCCTGGTTGGGGATGAATCTCATGTGCTCTTCTATGAGCAAGGCAGTGCAGCGCAGGTAAGTCGTCACCGTCTTGTTTGCTCCCCAGTATTGTGTTATGCTGCCCTCCGGTGGCCGCAGCTTGTAACAGCACAGGTTATTGACTGCCCACACAAGCTGTATCCAGCAGAGTTTGACGTCGGATTCATGGAGCAGTCCTGGTCTTGCACACACAGCTTAGGCCTCATGCACACGACCGTTGGTGTTTTGCGGTTCGCAAAACACGGAAGCTGCTCCACGTTGCGGAACGGAACGCAGCCCATTATAGAAATGCCTATTCTTGTCCGCAAAACGGACAAGAATAGGACATGCTATATTTTTTTTGCGGGGGCACGGAACGGAGCAACGGATGCGGACAGCACACGGAGTGCTGTCCGCATCTTTTGCGGCCCCATTGAAGTGAATGGGTCCGCGGCCGAGCCGCGAAATATGCGGCTCGGGCGCGGACCCGAACAACGGCCGTGTGCATGAGGCCTTAGGGTACTTTCACACTAGCGTTTTGGATTCCAAAACGGATCAGTTAAGCCCCAATGCATTCTGAATGGATAAGGATCCGTTCAGAATGCATCAGTTCGGCTCCGTTCCGCCTCTATTCCGTTTTGGAGGCGGACACCAAAACGCAGCATGCAGCATTTTGGTGTCCGTCTGAAGAGGCGGAGCCTAACGGATCCGTTTTTAATTACAATGTAAGTCAATGGGAACACATCCGTTTTCAATGACACAATATGGTGCATTTGAAAACGGATCCGTTCCCCATTGACTTTCAATGTAATTCCAAACGGATCCGTTTTGGACTTTGTCATTTTTCTTTAAACCTAATGCAAACAGATCCGTTCTGAACGGATACAAACGTTTGCATTATAGGTGCGGATCCGTCTGTGCAAATAAACAGACGGATCCGCACCAACGCAAGTGTGAAAGTACCCTTAATGTACTTCAACTGCGTTCCTTCAAGGGATCGTCCACTCTTTGATTCTGTGGAGGAGGCATCTACAGTGCCTTGAAAAAGTATTCATAACCCTTGAACTTTTCCACATTTTTTCAAGTTACAGCTTTAAACTTAAATGTGTTTAAGGCCTCATTCACACGTCCGTCGTGTTTTGCAGATCCACGGATCCGCAAAACACGGACATCGGCGATGTGCGTTCCGCAATTTGCGGACCGCACATCGCCGGCACTCTCATAGAAAATGCCTTTTCTTGTCCGCAATTGCGGACAAGAATAGGACATGTTCTATTTTTTTCGGGAACATCGTCTGTCCCCATTGAAACTAATGGGTCCGCAATTCCGTTCCGCAAAATGCGGAACAGAATTGCGGACGTGTGAATAAGGCCTTATTGGGACTTTATGTGATAGACCAGGGATGCCCTACAGCTATTGCAAAACTACAGCTCCCAACGTGCCCTTATGGCCTCATGCACACGACCGTTTTTTTATGCTGTCCGCAAAAAGGGGTTCCGTTGTTCAGTGATCCGTGTCCGTTTTTGCCTTCCGTTGTGCTTCCATGTGTCTTCCGTTTTTTTAGCGGACATGACCCAAAAGATTTTACCAAAAGACAGGCTGACAATGTTTCCCAAGTGCCTGCCAAGGGATCCGCAAAAAAAACGGACACGGAACACGGATGACACACGGATGGCCATCCGCATTTTTCACGGACCCATTGACTTGAATGGGTCCGTGAACCGTTTTTCACGGACAAGAATAGGACAGGTTATATTTTTTTGACGGACTGGAATCACGGACCACGGACACGGAGGACAAACGGTGCATTTGCCGAGGTTTCCACGGACCCATTGAAAACCAATGGGTCCGCAGAAAATCACGAAAAACGGAGCAACGGACACGGAAACAATCAACGGTCGTGTGCATGAGGCCTTAATCTGTAGGCTGTCCGGGCATGCTGGGGGTTGTAGTTTGGAACAGCTGGAGGGCATTCCTCTGATAGACCATGACAAAGTAGCCAGTATGTGTGAAGTGAAAAGAATTAGATACATGGTTTTCAAAAAATTTTATAAATAAAAATCTGAAAAGTGTGCATTTGTATTCAGCCCCCCTTAGGCTATACTTTGCAATTACAGCTGGATGTCTCTACCAGCTTTGCACATCTAGAGGCTGAAACTTTTGCCCGTTCTTCTTTGCAGAAGAGCTAGCGCTCAGTCTGATCGGATGGAGAACGTCTGGGAACAGCAATATTCAAGTCTTGCCAAAGATTCTCAATGGGATTTAGGTCTGGACTGTGACTGGGCCCGAACACATGAATATGCTGTGATCTAAACCCTTCCATTGCAGCTCTGACTGGATGTTTAGGGTCGTTGTCCTGCTGGAAGGTGAAACCTCCGCCCTAGTCTCAAGTCTTTTGCATCCTCTAGCAGGTTTTCCTTCAGGATTGCCTTTTATTCAGCTTCACCCATCTTCCCATCAACTCTGTCCAGCTTTCCTGTCCCTGGTGAAGAAAAGCCTCCCCACAGCATGATGCTGCCACCACCATGTTTCACAGTGGGGATGTTGTCAGGGTCATGTGCAGTGTTAGTTTTCCTCCACACAAAGCATTTTGCATTAAGGCCAAAAAGTTCAACTTTGGCCTCATCTGACCGGAGCACCTTCTTCCACATGTTTGCTGTAACTCCTACACGGCTTGTGGCAAACTGCAAACGGGACTTCTTAGGGCATGCTTTCAAAAATGGCTTTCTTCTTGCCACTCTTCCATAAAGGCCAGCTTTGTGGAGTACACAACTAAAAGTTGTCCTGAGGACAGATTCTCCCACCTGAGCTGTGGATCTCTGCAGTGACCATGGGCCTCTTGGCTGCTTCTCAAGTTAGTGCTCTCCATGCCCGGGCTGTCAGTTTAGGTGGACGGCCATATCTCGGTAGGTTTGCAGTTGTGCCATACAACTTCCTTTTTCGGATGATGGATTGAACAATGCTCCTTGAGGTATTCAGATGTTGGGATATTTTTTTTTTTTTTATAACCTAACCCTGCTTTACACTTCTCCACAACTTTATCCTTGACCTGTCTAGTGTGTTCCTTGGTTTTCATGATGCTGTTTGATCACCTTCACAGAACAGCTGTAGTTATACTGAGAATAATTTACACAGAGGTGGACTCGATTTACTAATTAAGTGACTTTTCGAGGCAATTGGTCACTCTGGGTTTTATTTGGGGGTATCAGAGTACAAGGGCCTGTATAAAAATGCACGCCACATCTTTCCTTTTTATTTTTTCAAATTTTTTCAAGACCATGTGTCATTTTCTTTTTACTTCACACGTGCTTACTATTTTGTGTTGACAAAAAGGAAAGTCATGCTGTGTCCCCTCAGGCCCTGATATAACATAGGGTACATATATTACCTGGACTGGTTCTTTAACGATTTCATGTGTTACTGCGTGGTGTGAACATGCTGTAAAACAAATTTGTGTTGCGTCACATTTCACGCAGGTTGCGGGTGTGCTCCCTCGTGCCGTACGGACCCTGAAAGACGGTCGTCTGGATCTGAAGGATTTGGAGAGCAAAATCCAGCACAGCTACCCAGATGTGCACTATGCTCAGACGCGTCTCATATGCCTAGAGAACAGCCACAACCGTATGGGGGGCCGCGTGCTACCCCTGTCCTACATGAAGGAGGTGGGTGGGGCGTACCCCCTTTTTATATGTGTGGTATCCTGCCTGAGACGCTCACTCTCATCATCCTACACAGGTGCGGGAACTTGCAGACCGCTACAGATTGAAGATTCACCTGGACGGGGCTCGACTTTTCAATGCTGCGGAAGCGTTGGGGGTGGAGCCAGCAGAAATCGCCCGATTCTGTGACTCCGTCACACTGTGTCTATCCAAAGTATGGAGTTTATATAAAAGCAAAATCTTGTTAGGTCGTTATATGGACTCGGGGGCTAAGTGGAGCTCTTGTGTTTCGGTTGCAGGGACTTGGGGCGCCAGTAGGTTCGTTAATTGGGGGAAAAGCGGAGTTTATCGCCGAGGCGCGACGGGCAAGGAAGATGCTTGGAGGAGGGATGCGTCAGGCCGGGGTGCTTGCTGCTGCCGGACTGGTGGCATTGAAACGTGCGAAAGAGAACGTGAAGTTAGACAATCAGAACGCCAAGATGTTTGCCAAAGGTAAGTGGCTCCATGAACGTACATAGGAGGAGTCAAATATTATTTAGCAAGCAGGGGCTGTGCACGTCTGTGAAACCCGAGTGACTGACACTGGAGGTGGTGTCCATGCGAGCATGTGGCCCTCTCCATCCACTGCTCTGGGTGGGACAGAGGCAGATCACAGAGATGAGACCCACATCTATCAGACATTCCATCTATGAATGGGATGGGCAAACTACAGCTCCCAGCATGCAAAGACTGCTTACAGCTATCAGCCAGGCATTGTAGTTTTACAACAGCTGGAGAGCCACAGTTTGGCCATCCCTGGCATAGGTCATCATTACCCTATCAGCAGGGGGCAATGTCCCAGCAGCACTGCCGATCACAGGGAGCCGCTACGATCATTGGAGCTTTCCAAGCACAGCGCCGTACATCGTATAGTGGCCGTGCTTGGGATGGAAGCTTAGCCCCATTCACTATAATAGGGCTGATCTGCACATAGGGCACATGACCAATGCACAGTGACATCACATGGCCTAGGAAGGGGTTGCAGTACTCAAGGATCATCAGCCACTTCTAACAGCTGATTGGCAGTGGTCCTGGGTGTTGGCCCCCCACCGATCTGATATTGATGGCCTTATGTAGAGAATAGGTCATTAATATAAAATTCCCAAATGACCCCTTTAAATGCCAAAAGGTGGTAGTATAGCTTTAAAGGGGTTGTCCGGGTGCAGAGCTGAACCCAGACATAGCCATATTTTCACCCAGGCAGCAGTTCATCCTCCGAGGTTTGCCTTTGCCCCGCTCTGAATCGCGCAGGGCGCAAAGGCATATTCTTGAGATCCGGTGACGGACCGGGCTCTCTATAGGGCTGCCAGGCGGAGGCTTCTGTTGACGTCACCGAACACACTGCTGGGCGGAAGCCTCCTCCTAGCCGTGTGCCGAGGTAAACAAACAAGCCCTCGCCCTGCGCGAACCAGCATAAAATGCTCCAATGCCAACATCAGGGGGGCTGCCTGGGTGAAATCTGGGTAGGTCCGGGTTCAGCTCTGAATCCGGACAACTCCTTTAAGATGGCAATAGTCCTTTACCAGGATTGAATGTAGGACCAATCCAGACTCCTGAATTGTCTTTTCTGGCCTAAAATTTCCCATTTATAAGATTAGCAAAACATGGCTCTCCCTAAACCAGAGCACCCCCCCACCGCAGGTTGTCAGGTCTATTAAAGTGAGGGCTGAGCTGCAATACCAAACACAACCTATGACCAGATGTGGCACTGTTACTGGAAAACCCCATCCAAGACTTATGTTACCGTTCAGCCATTTTATTAACCCTCTGTCTCCTTCCCTTCCAGCGGTGCAGGAGCTGGCCTCCCCCATCTGCACCACGGACCCCGCAGTAGTGGACAGTAACATAGTGCTGCTCACAGTCACAGCGCCCCTGTCTGGTCAGGATCTGTGTGATCAGCTGAGTGCAGGCGACCAGCAGGCCGGCGTGGTGGTGAAAGCGCTCGCCTTCTCCCCTGAGATCGTGCGGCTCGTCTGGCATCGGGACGTCTCCACAGAGGACACCCTGCGGGCGCTGGAGAAGCTCAAGAGGGTGCTGGAAAAATACAACACGGGGGCACCCAGGGGTTAATCTCAAGACCCTTGTGGATTTTTAGATTCCTAGCACATCACGGCTCTTAGGCCTCTTGCACACAACCGTATGGCTTTTTCAGTGTTTTGCGGTCTGTTTATAACGGATCCAATCTTCCATTTTTTGCTTCCGTTTCTTCTGTATGGCATATACAGTAATTACATAGAAAAAATTGGGCCGTGCTTTAAATTTTCAATAAATTGTTCAGCAAAAACGGAACGGATACGGAAGACATACGGATGCCTTTCTGTATGCTTTC
Organism: Bufotes viridis; assembly: GCA_033119425.1. Taxonomy (NCBI): domain Eukaryota; kingdom Metazoa; phylum Chordata; class Amphibia; order Anura; family Bufonidae; genus Bufotes; species Bufotes viridis. Next base: position 265,412,034 of record CM065594.1, read on the forward strand.
CGTTTTTTTTGCAGACCCATTGACGTGAATGGAGCCACTGAACGTGATTTGCGGACAAGAATATGACATGTTCTATATTTAAACGGAAGGCATACGGGGACACCAGTATTTTTTGCAGACCCATTGAAGTGAATGGTTCAGTATACTGAACTGAAAAAAACTGCCAGTATACGGTCCGCAAAATACTGTCGTGTGCAAGAGGCCTTATGCTGAGCATTCAGGTGAATGTATAATAAAGGAATGTATACAGCACAGCAGAGGTGAATATGTAACCGGCTCCTGTCACACTTCAGTGGTGGGAACCCAAACCACACCAAGAACTATATAGAGACTGCAGTCTGCAAACACCAAGTACTGAGAGACTACAAATCCCAGCAGACTACAGTCATCATGGCATGCTGGACCATGAGGGGTACACACAGTGGTGTACATGCATGGGATTGCACAAACGTATTCCACAACGTGACCCATCCAACTGGGGGCCCAGCCACTTAAAGGGGTGATCCAGAACAGCAGGTGGCTGCACATGCACAGCTCCTTCGGGAAGTCCCATATAATAGAGACGGCCATGCATGTGCAGCCACCTTTCTCCATAAAGGCAGTGGTCTCCTGCAGCATTGGTGGTCACCCAGCTTTCCCAGGAACAGAAATAATCAATGAGCAAAATAAACGACTTCCATCCGGACAGGTTGTAACAGATGAAAATTTATTAAAGTAATTAGTATATTATACAGAGCATGGGAGTAACGTACAGAATCTGACAACGGAACAAACCGACAAGAAAGTATTAACAGTATATACACGGGAGCGCTGGGGGGGGGGGGGGGTGTCATTCGTCTTTATCCAGCTTCTCCAGTGATCCCCGCACCGTCTGCGCCGTCGTCTGGAACTTCTCAATGTGCTGGTTCATCATCTTATTCTGGAAGGGAAGAAACAGGAGCGGAAGTGAGATACAGCGCCCTCTGCTGGACAAGCTGAGAAGTGCCCCAACTTCAGGCTTTGCTCAATAAGGGCTGCACTTCTGATCCCCGAGTCTCCCACTGACAGGGCTAATGCAGGCAAAGCACAAAGTACAAGCCTCTTTCCCCACATTACTTCCTCCAGTAACAGCGCCACGTGTCCAGCAGCCTTCAAGTCAACGCACTTCTGGGCAGGAACAGATGTGGCACTGTTTCCCAGACGGAAAAGAGCTGAACTTTGGTTGCTTTAGGCCCCTTTCACACGGGCGAGTTTTTCGCGCGGGTGCAATGCGTGAGGAGGACGCATTGCACCCGCACTGAATCCGGACCCAGTCATTTCTATGGGGCTGTGCACATGAGCGGTGATTTTCACGCATCACTTCTGCGTTGCGTGAAAATCGCAGCATGCTCTATATTGTGCGTTTTTCACGCAACGCAGGCCCCATAGAAGTGAATGGGGCTGCGGGAAAATCGCAAGCATCCGCAAGCAAGTGTGGATGCGTTGCGATTTTCCCACATGGTTGCTTAGCAACGGGACCCGATCTTTATTATTTTCCCTTATAACATGGTTATAAGGGGAAATAATAGCATTCTTAATAAAGAATGCATAGTAAAATGAAGAGGAAGGGGTTAAAAATAATAAAAGTTAACTTACCTTAGCCACTTGATCGCGTAGTTGCGATCTCTCCTCTCTTTCCCTGCATCAGCCAAGATCTACAGGACCTGTGATGACGTCACATCACATGGTCCATCACCATGGTAAGATGGACCATGTGATGTGACGTCATCACAGGTCCTGTAGATCTTAGCTGATGCAGGGAAAGAGAGGACAGATCGCAACTACGTGATCAAGTGGCTAAGGTAAGTTAACTTTTATTATTTTTAACCCCTTCCACTTCATTTTACTAAGCATTCTTTATTAAGAATGCTATTATTTCCCCTTATAACCATGTTATAAGGGAAAATAATAAATTCTCCAGAATATTCTACCCGAAACCGGACTTCAGTGATGAAGTCCAGCTTCGGGTCTGGGTACCAAACATGGCGATTTTTCTCAGGCGCGTGCAAAACGCATTACAAACGTTTGCACCCGCATGGGAAAATCGCGCATAATACCGCAACGCACCTGCCTCTTATCCGGGCGTCCCGTGTGAAAGAGGCCTTACTGCAAGTCAATGTCACTTCCCCCGTCCTGATAAGCGGCCTCTATCGTTACGTCACATTTACCATCTTTATCTTCGCCCGCTCCTTATCCAGCTTCAGGAACTCATTGAGCGTCAGCTCTTCGGCCTTCTTCTTCAGGGTGATGAATGGACAGGCAGGCGAGTGCTTCTTGTGCTCCTCCCTGGAAAGTACAGAGAAATCGTAAAAAAATATAAAAAAGATCCTATGCCACCAGAAATCAATATGCAGGGGTGTGGAAATCGTATCGCCCGGGACATGCAGTTCCGGGCGCCTGGCAGGTAGTTTGTTCAGTAGCTTAGCCCTGCTGCGGGCAAGTAGCAGGGCTTCTCAGTATCGCTCTCCCCTGTATCTCAGAGTTCCCGCGCTTCTTCCGATCTGACGGTGGCGGAGACTTCTAGACCCTGGTGCCACAGCCCCTCCCACACATCCCCGCCTCAGCCTCCGGTGCTCAGTGTCCGGGAGGCCTCGCTTGGAAGTCGGTGTCACAGTGCGGGATCAGGTGAGAGGACACGGCCCCGCTCCCGGGAAACGACGGGTGAGCGGCAGAGACCACTAGGGATGTCATCTGGAGGAGCTGGGCTGTGTGGGTGACAGATGGGCGATATGTGCCCAGGACGGGGCTACCGGGGCGATATATGCCCAGGAGCGGTAATTGGGGTGGTCTGAGGTTAGAAGAGAGTTATTGAGGTGGTCACGATTGGTAGTGAGGAGGGTTTTATCGGGCTGGTCAGGAGGGGGTTATTAATCTCTAATAGCAGGCATTGGGAATAATGAGTCACACGAGTCCCCCAAACATGAGCAAGAAGATGACATTCCTGTATGGTGGCCTGTGGCCACAAGACTATTATAATGTCTCCTTGTGGCCCCCATACAGTATAACGTCTCCTTGTGGCCCCCATACATTTTGGGCCTGTCTAAGTCGCGATCAATAAAGACCTTTTTTGAATATGGTTTTGATTTTAAATTATTTTTTGTATCAGGACAAGTAGATCGTCATAAGGGAGATCGAGCCCCCACTTTAGTCCTTCGACAAGTAGTTTTTTTTTAAAAAAATTCCACACCCCTGAATATGGCTGCCATCACTCTGAAAACCTGCCCACCCTGGGCCCGCACTCACATGGGGTCGTCCTGCGGCTCCCATCCTTCCAGCTCCTTTAGGCAGAAGAAACACTGGGCGACGTCAGGGCTGTTCCCGCCGGGGCAGTGGATGAAGCCGGCCTCCGCCATCTGTATTGGGGAAGACAACAGTGAGCGAGTGTACACCAACCCGGGTCTACACCGACACATACCGTCTGTACAATACCCATATAGTCTCCCCATTACCAATTCCTTCTGATATACAAAGGAAAAAAAAAAAAAAAATTGTCAAAATTATCAAATATCATACAATACCACAAAAATTCATCAGAAGCAATGTCAGCGGGGAGATTGTAGTATGTAGGACACACACCATGTCTGATGTTATATGCTAGAGAAATCCTACCGACACCACGTACTGATGTGTGTGATACTTATGACTGACTTTGGGAATCGCTAATCAGGAGGAGCACATACGGGTGTTAAAGGGGTGTTCCCATCTTGGACATTGGTGAAGTATCGCCACGATATGCCCCCAATGTCTGATAGGTGCGGCTCCCACCTCTGCAAAGTGCCGGAGGGTTTACCGGAGGGCTCCATAGAAGTGAAGAGAGTGGTGGCAGCGCATGCGCAGTGCGCTTCCAATTTATTCCTATGGGACTTCTGATCGCTCAGCTATTTCCGGCACTCCCATAGGAGTGAATGGAGGGCGGCCACTCATGCGCAGTGTATCCTCCAGCACTTTACAGGGTTCATATCCTAGCGATGTGCCCCCAATGTCTGAGATGAGAATATCCCTTTAAGAGTCTGGTTGAACAGGAGGCGTCTGTTAGATGAGTATGGATGCTTTATACACTTCGTCCAACCGGTGAGATCAGAAACCACGTGGCGTACGGCATCTGATGGGGCAGTGAACGTATGAAGCCGGACATGAACCGCGTAAGGCAGATGTCTGACCTTGTACACACACAGTCACATATACTCTCCTATAAGAGAAACCTATAACAGACATAAGCCCCCTGACGTACACATTTACTCATACAGACGCCTCTATACAGGCATATGCAGAGTCCTATAGACACTATAGACAGCCGCCCCTATATAGACACACACTATAGACAGCCGCCCCTATATAGACACACACTATAGACAGCCGCCCCTATATAGACACACACTATAGACAGCCGCCCCTATATAGACACACACTATAGACAGCCGCCCCTATATAGACACACACTATAGACAGCCGCCCCTATATAGACACACACTATAGACAGCCGCCCCTATATAGACACACACTATAGACAGCCGCCCCTATATAGACACACACTATAGACAGCCGCCCCTATATAGACACACACTATAGACAGCCGCCCTATATAGACACACACTATAGACAGCCGCCCTATATAGACACACACTATAGACAGCCGCCCCTATATAGACACACACTATAGACAGCCGCCCCTATATAGACACACACTATAGACAGCCGCCCCTATATAGACACACACTATAGACAGCCGCCCCTATATAGACACACACTATAGACAGCCGCCCCTATATAGACACTATAGACAGCCGCCCCTATATAGACACTATAGACAGCCGCCCCTATATAGACAGCCGCCCCTATATAGACACTATAGACAGCCGCCCCTATATAGACACTATAGACAGCCGCCCCTATATAGACACTATAGACAGCCGCCCCTATATAGACACTATAGACAGCCGCCCCTATATAGACACTATAGACAGCCGCCCCTATATAGACACTATAGACAGCCGCCCCTATATAGACACACACTATAGACAGCCGCCCCTATATAGACACACACTATAGACAGCCGCCCCTATATAGACACACACTATAGACAGCCGCCCTATATAGACACACACTATAGACAGCCGCCCCTATATAGACACACACTATAGACAGCCGCCCCTATATAGACACACACTATAGACAGCCGCCCCTATATAGACACACACTATAGACAGCCGCCCCTATATAGACACTATAGACACACACTATAGACAGCCACCCCTATATAGACACTATAGACACACACTATAGACAGCCGCCCCTATATAGACACACACTATAGACAGCCGCCCCTATATAGACACACACTATAGACAGCCGCCCCTATATAGACACACACTATAGACAGCCGCCCCTATATAGACACACACTATAGACAGCCGCCCCTATATAGACACACACTATAGACAGCCGCCCCTATATAGACACACACTATAGACAGCCGCCCCTATATAGACAGCCGCCCCTATATAGACACTATAGACACACACTATAGACAGCCGCCCCTATATAGACACTATAGACAGCCGCCCCTATATAGACACTATAGACACACACTATAGACAGCCGCCCCTATATAGACACTTTCCTACAGCCAGAGCCATATATTCCCATAGACTTCTATAGAGACATACCCATGTACACATATATAGTCATACAGACACACACAGTCCTATATACACACACCATCTTAGGATGCATTCACATGGCCGGAAGCGTTTTGCGGTCCACAAAACACGGATACCGGCCGTTTGTGTTCGGCAATTTGCGAACCGCACATGGCCAGCGCTATATAGAGAATGCCACAAGAATAGGAGACGCTCCATCTTTTTTGCTTGGCCACGGAATGGAACACTGTGTGCTGTCCGCATCTTTTGCGGCCCCATTGAAATGAACAGATCCGCACTCGTTACGCGAACTTGCGGAACGGTTGCAGATCCATTTATACGGTCGTGTGAATGCACCTTTCGGCTACTTTCACACTTGCATTGTTAATTCCGGTATTGAGATCTTCTGCCGGAATCAAACAGATCCTTTTTCGTTTTGCACATCAGGACGCATCCGTTCCGCTAGGATGCGGTTGCGTGACATCAAAACAGATCCGTCACCATTGACTTAGGCTACTTTCACACTGGCGTTTTGGTTTCCGTTTCTGAGATCCGTCAAGGGCTCTCACAAGCGGTCCAAAACGGATCACTTTTGCCCTAATGCATTCTGAATGGAAAAGGATCCGCTCAGAACGCATCCCTTTGTCTCTCTGGAGGCGGACACCAAAACACAAACGAAGCGGAGCCAAACGGATCCGTCCTGGCACACAATGTAAGCAAATGGGGACGGATCCATGTTCTCTGACACAATAGAAAACGGATCCGTCCCCCTTTGACTTTCAATGGTGTTCATGACGGATCCGCCATGGCTATAGAAGACATAATATAACTGGATCCGTTCATGACGCATGCATGCGGCTGTATTATGGCAACAGAAGCGTTTTTGCAGATCCATGACGGATCCGCAAAAAACTCTAGTGTGAAAGTAGCCTTAGATTGTTTTCAGTGCCGGATCCGTTTTTATGACCAGACACAAAACAGAAGCTCGCAACACGGAACGCTGACCGAACGGATCTCTTTCCATTCAAAATTCATGAGGACTAAACGGAAACAGTTTTTTCTCTGGTATTGAAATCCTCTGCCGGATCTCAAAACCGGAAAAACAACAACACAAGTGTGACTGTAGCCTTACACATAGTGTTGAGCGAACACGTGTTCTCAAGTTTGGCGTACACGGTTCGGGTTATCTAAGAATCTCCTTATGGTCCGCAGTGGCGGAATCCATAACAGAATTCTTAGATAACCCGAACCTTGTACGCCGAACTTGAGAACACAAGTTCGCTTAACACTACTTAGGGTAGTTTCACACTTGCGGCAGGACGGATCCGACAGGCTGTTCACGCTATCGGATCCATCCTGCCGCTATGGTTCTGTGACGCCGGTCAGTCCTCATTGACTATAAAGGGGGGCTGGCGCGGAGTCCAGCGCAGCACGGCAGTGCTCGGAGAAAGAACGCCGGACTAAAACTACGACATGTCCGACTTTTTAGCGGACCGCGGTATCCCGGCCTGGAATCCAGCTGACGGCAGGAGCGCACGGCGTCATTGGTTGCTATGACGCTGTGTCCTTCATGTCGCCGCTGGACTACAATAATACACTCGTATCGGGTGTATTACTGTCCTGCAGCGGCGGCATGAAGGACACGTCGTCATAGCAACCAATGACGCCGTGCGCTCCTGCCGTCAGCTGGATTCCAGGCCGGGATACCGCGGTCCGCGCACCGCCGTGTGCATGAGGCCAAGGCAGATGTCTGATCCTGTCGGACCCGTCCTGCCGCAAGTGTGAAACTAGCCTTATACAGACGTGTACACTAGCCCGGAATATATTCCCATACACTCCTATTGGCACACCCATACTCTATACAGACACCTATGTAAAGGCACATAAGGACTGTAAATACACGCTCCCCTATAGACACCCATATACACCCCCCCAGATAGACAGACATACACCTCTATACACACCCATATAGACACCACTATACACCCCCCCCATATTGACACTCTCCTGCAGACTTTTACACCTCTATACACACCCATATAGACACCACTATACACCCCCCCCCATACTGACACTCTCCTACAGACCTTTACACCACTATACACCCCCCCCCCCATACTGACACTCTCCTACAGACCTTTACACCACTATACACCCCCCCCCCATTACTGACACTCTCCTACAGACCTTTACACCACTATACACCCCCCCCATGCTGACACTCTCCTACAGACCTTTACACCACTATACACCCCCCATTACTGACACTCTCCTACAGACCTTTACACCACTATACACCCCCCATTACTGACACTCTCCTACAGACCTTTACACCACTATACACCCCCCATTACTGACACTCTCCTACAGACCTTTACACCACTATACACCCCCATACTGACACTTCCTACAGACCTTTACACCACTATACACCCCCCCATACTGACACTCTCCTACAGACCTTACACCACTATACACCCCCATACTGACACTCTCCTACAGACCTTTACACCACTATACACCCCCCCATTACTGACACTCTCCTACAGACCTTTACACCACTATACACCCCCCCATGCTGACACTCTCCTACAGACCTTTACACCACTATACACCCCCCATACTGACACTCTCCTACAGACCTTTACACCACTATACACCCCCCATACTGACACTCTCCTACAGACCTTTACACCACTATACACCCCCCATACTGACACTCTCCTACAGACCTTTACACCACTATACACCCCCCATTACTGACACTCTCCTACAGACCTTTACACCACTATACACCCCCCCATACTGACACTCTCCTACAGACCTTTACACCACTATACACCCCCCATACTGACACTCTCCTACAGACCTTTACACCACTATACACCCCCCATACTGACACTCTCCTACAGACCTTTACACCACTATACACCCCCCTATACTGACACTCTCCTACAGACCTTTACACCACTATACACCCCCCATACTGACACTCTCCTACAGACCTTTACACCACTATACACCCCCCATACTGACACTCTCCTACAGACCTTTACACCACTATACACCCCCCATACTGACACTCTCCTACAGACCTTTACACCACTATACACCCCCATTACTGACACTCTCCTACAGACCTTTACACCACTATACACCCCCCCATACTGACACTCTCCTACAGACCTTTACACCACTATACACCCCCACACATACTGACACTCTCCTACAGACCTTTACACCACTATACACCCCCCCATACTGACACTCTCCTACAGACCTTTACACCACTATACACCCCCCATTACTGACACTCTCCTACAGACCTTTACACCACTATACACCCCCCATTACTGACACTCTCCTACAGACCTTTACACCACTATACACCCCCCATACTGACACTCTCCTACAGACCTTTACACCACTATACACCCCCACACATACTGACACTCTCCTACAGACCTTTACACCACTATACACCCCCCCATACTGACACTCTCCTACAGACCTTTACACCACTATACACCCCCCCATACTGACACTCTCCTACAGACCTTTACACCCCCCCATACTGACACTCTCCTACAGACCTTTACACCACTATACACCCCCATACTGACACTCTCCTACAGACCTTTACACCACTATACACCCCCACACATACTGACACTCTCCTACAGACCTTTACACCACTATACACCCCCCATACTGACACTCTCCTACAGACCTTTACCCCCCCATACTGACACTCTCCTACAGACCTTTACACCACTATACACCCCCACACATACTGACACTCTCCTACAGACCTTTACACCACTATACACCCCCACACATACTGACACTCTCCTACAGACCTTTACACCACTATACACCCCCCCATTACTGACACTCTCCTACAGACCTTTACACCACTATACACCCCCCCATACTGACACTCTCCTACAGACCTTTACACCACTATACACCCCCCATACTGACACTCTCCTACAGACCTTTACCCCCCCATACTGACACTCTCCTACAGACCTTTACACCACTATACACCCCACACATACTGACACTCTCCTACAGACCTTTACACCACTATACACCCCCCCATACTGACACTTTCCTACAGACCTTTACACCCCCCCCCCCTCCTCCCCCATACTGACACTCTCCTACCCCATACTGACACTCTCCTACAGACCGTTACACCACTAAACACACACACGTATACACTCTATATGGAGGGGCCCGTCTTCCGCTCACCCTCTCCGGTGTACACGAGCAGCCCTCCGTAAAGGGCCAGTTGCTGAAGGTCCGGGCCCGCGTCTCCTGCAGGTACAGGCGCCATTCATCTGGTAATTTGGGGTCCTCGGGGTTAGGAGGAGACAAAACGAGCGGAGAGCTAGTCAACATGGCGCACAATTCAAATCCAGCCGCCGCGCAAAGCACCACGGGAAGAGAAGCGCCGCCCCTCCCCGGTGACGTCAATAAGGACAGCGCCCAGTAAGAACTACAATCCCCGGCATGCACTGAGGTATAAATGCCCTCGTGGGAACGTCATCTTCAACACACTTTATTGGTATGGTAACAGAAAGACAGTCACATAAACTGGGAGGGTCTTTGTACAATGTACAGTTCTGCAACATTCTAATATACTTTGTGTCAGTTCTTCACCGTTCTCAGTATCTCTGTTTGCTTTCAGTGAATGGAAAATTTTTATTTTTTATTTATTTTTTGTTACCTTTGTGAACCTCATACAGCTCACAGCTGAGTGTTTGTTACAATTGTATCCAGTCTAGACAATCCTCTGTGTGCTCATCAAGCTGGATTCTAGACTGATACATTGTAGCAAACTATGATGTTCTATAGAACTCTGCTTGCTGGGTCTGTATGGAATCTGTAAGCCGTAGCTGTATGTCACTGCAACTTTACCATTCAGGACTATAGAAAAGCTGGGTGACAACCTCTATACAGTGACTGGAAAGCAGGATCTGGGGGCGTCAGCCAATCCGGGGCCTCACAGGACTACCCCTTTAACAGGTACCTGATCCCGACGGATGCATTCACTCAGCTTTTCCAGCCTCCTGCCTATCCTGATACAGATCCCACCCCCTCGTACGTGACGAGTCTAGGAAAGCTGTGTGGGTAAGTGCCGTTGGCCGTCACCCAGCTTTCCTGGGATCAGATATGTCACGTATGCTCATGCTGTTATTCCTGGCAGAGTGACTCATCTCTTGGCGCACATTCTGTACACAGCGGGAGGATAATACCGCCACCCGCCCGCAGTCATGTGACCCTGTGCATTACCTGGCAGCACAGTGTCAGGTTGTTTCTGGGAAAGCTGGGTGACAGACAATATGGCCATAGGACTGGTGACCCAGCTTTCCCAGACTCCTGCTCATGCATAAACAGGAAACCAGGAAAAGCTGGGTGACCACCAATGTGGCTGCCATGACAGCTCCCGCCAGCTTTTCCACTGGACATACAGTCAGGATGCTCACAGCTGCTTCTATGTTACATCTGTTTCTGGGAAAGCTGGGTGACAGACAATATGGCCACAGGACCCAGCTTTTCCCACCGGACATACAGAGTTAGGCTGCTCACAGATGGGTGACAACCAGTATGGCCTCCATTGCAGTTCCAACAAGGTTGTCACCCAGCTTTCCTAAACTAGGACTCCCTGCTGCCCTGTCAGCCCATAACTGGGAAGATCTACCATTCAGGAAGCGGGAAAAGCTGGGTGACCACCAATGTGGCTGCCACTGCAGCTGCCGCAGGAATTGTTACCCAGCTTTTCCACTGGACGTGCAGGGTGAGGCTCATAAACATTAGATGGGCGTTTCTTTGTTGAATCTGTCTCTGGGAAAGCTGGGTGACAACCGATGGCCTCCTTTACAGGTTCCTGAAGGTTGTCACCCAGCTTTTCCAACAGACATGCAGATTGAGACTCATTGACATTAGATGGCCGTTTCTGTCTTTGGAAAAGCTGGGTGACAACTGATATGGCCTCCGTCACAGTTCCCACAAGGTTGTCACCCAGCTTTCCTAAACAGCAAATCTGTGTAGGATTCACTGCTGCCCTGTTGGCACATAAGTAGGAAGATTTACCATTCCGGAACCAGGGAAAGCTGGGTGACCACCAGTCGGACTGCCACTGCCGCAGGAATCATCAGCCAGCTTTACTGCCAGCCTGCTCACCGGCTATATCTCTGTTGAAACAGTTCTTGGAAAAGTTAGGTGGCAGCTGGTATTTCTGGAAAAGTTGGGTGACAATCAGTATGGCCGCAGGGTGGTCACCCAGCTTTCCCAGGCTCCTGCTTAGGTTATACAGTGATAGGTTTCTTACTCCCCTCTTGGTGCAGAACTAGTGAGAGTAAGGCCTAATTCACACGTCCGTATTTTTTTTCCTCATTATTTCCGCAAAAATGCGGAAATAATGCGGAAGATATGCGGACCCTTTCATTTCAACGGGTCCGCAAAAGATGCGGAGAGCATTCCGTATGCTCTCCGCATCCGCAAATCCTTTCATTTCCGCAATGCGGAACGGTATAAAAAGTAGAGCATGTCCTACTTTTGTCCGCAAATTGCGGACTGTAGCCCTATTGAAGTGAATGGATCCGCATAAATCCGGATGACATGCGGAAAGGTTACAAAAGTCATCCGCATGTCATCCGTATTTGCGGATCCGTAATTACGGATCCACAGGAAATGAAAAGTTACCCTGGAAACATCTTTTTTTTTTTCTTGTTCTTCCAGATTTTTGAGGAAATACGGAAACACGGAAGGTATACGGCGACACTAAAAAACAAAAATGGAAGAATTTTGCGGAAACACGGATCCGCAAAAAAAACGGACCGCAGGTTGTCATCCAGCTTTCCCCAAAAATGTGATAGTAATGGCAGCATGGATGTGTGTGAGAATTCAGACGAGGACGACGTACACCTGGTGCTGATCGTTTTATTTCTTGCACAAGGGCCCCCGACGCCTGTGGGGCCCCTGAGACCAAATACCAGGACTGCAGTACCACACCTGGGCAGTGCAAGCATCTTCCATCAGAATCCTATGCAAATGTGATGGCCCCGCTGCCGTCCCTGCATCGGGGGGCCCCCAGCGATCGGCCTCATAGCTGATCCATGATCATCTTTAGGATGAGCTGTGAAGAAAAGGGGTGCGGATGGGTAAATAGAGGACACCTAAAATCTAATGGTGCCTACCTATGCCTCAGGCTCTGCTACAGCAAACTCAGCTCTGCTACATCCCTGCATTTTCTCAGTGACTCACCTGGGTGAGGACATACTCTTCTTGGGATAGCTTCTCTATGATGTCGAAGTGGTCGGTCCCGTCTACGTGTACGTAGGAGACGCTGAGTCCCGATGCCTTCAGGCTCTGAGAGGAAAGGGTTAAAAAATGACTCTGCTTTCCCAGATCCCTGAGCGGCAGAGGCTATGCAGTGATGACTCTGGCCTTACTATACTGCCCCATATCCAGGCAGCTGAGTGCCAAGTCCAGGAGGGGCTGCCTGAATCCTATGGACCCCATACAGATGTAGAACAGCGCCACCTTTGGCCGCAGGTTGTGTCTGGCATTGCAGCTCACTTGAATACTGCCATACCAGACGCAGCTGATTTCAACTAAGCTGGGCGACATTCTTTATGGACGCCGTTTTTGCGCCCTGCCCGGGCACGGACACAAGTATACGCGTCTTGTCCCCACCACCATCCTGACCTGAAAATAGCGCTGCGATTGTCTGCGAAATTCCGGAGAGTCATGCTCCGCCACCGCGATGACCACACGACAGTTCCCAGGCTTCATCTGGCCCACACACTGTACGGGGCTGTTCTTTAGCGCCACCTCCCTGTGAAAACAAGCAGAGGGCCTGACTTAAAGGGGTTATATAGGGTTAGAAGAGATGGCTGCCTTCATCCCGAAACAGCGCCGCCCCTGTCCGCAGGATGTGTCTGGTATTGCAGCTCCTTAGAAGTGACTAGAGCTGAGCTGCAGTACCGCACACAACCTGTGAACAGGGGTGGCGCTGTTTTTCAAATAATAAAAAAAATACCCTTTTATAATTTTGATGCACGATGACACCTCTAGGCCCTCGCTATTACTGTGGGCCCCAGAGGGCCCCATCTGCCACAGAGATATAGCTGTGCTGCTGAGCAGGCCATGGCTGACATAAGGCGGGAATATCTGTAATCCCATTGAAGACTGCAGAGGCTGATAACAGCGGACAATAGACTGCATTTAGCAGCACATGCTTTATTAGGCGCAGCGTCCCTTTAAGACAGAGGAGACTGGTGGATTCCTGCTGCTGTGATGTCAGCGCTAGAAATACAGACAGGAAGCCGCCAATAAACCGACGGCCGCTCGTCTTGTGACCTGGAGGTAGATAATGTGTCAGCCATCATGAGCAGAGCAGATCTCTCCACTGCTGATAGTTTGTTACAATGTATTTCAGGCTGTTAAGCTCATAAAAGGATTTTCTAGACTGGATGCTACTGTAACAAACCCCAGATATGTATAGATGTACTGTGCACAACATGGTCTCTATTCACTGACAGCTTTCAGAAAGATTATAAAACACAGTAACTAATTAGCTCTAGACTTACAGTGACATCTGCAGGGCATCGTTCACATAGGTATGTATGATAGGCTGCAGGTCATATACTCCACTCACCAGGACTGCCCCTGTAAATAGAGGGAAGGGCAGGAGAGGCTGAGGCTACATTCCAGGTATCAGCAGAATAGTGAGTGCAGCTCTGCAGTATAATACAGGATGTAACTCAGGATCAGTACAGGATAAGTAATGTATGTACACAGTGACTGCACCAGCAGAATAGAGAGTGCAGCTCTGGAGTATAATACAGGATGTAACTCAGGATCAGTACAGGATAAGTAATGTAATGTATGTACACAGTGACTCCACCAGCAGAATAGTGAGTGCAGCTCTGCAGTATAATACAGGATGTAACTCAGGATCAGTACAGGATAAGTGATGTAATGTATGTACACAGTGACTCCACCAGCAGAATAGTGAGTGCAGCTCTGGAGTATAATACTGGATGTAACTCAGGATCAGTACAGGATAAGTCATGTATGTACACAGTGACTGCACCAGCAGAATAGTGAGTGCTGCTCTGGAGTATAATAGAGGATGTAACTCAGGATCAGTACAGGATAAGTAATGTATGTACACAGCGACTCCACCAGCAGAATAGTGAGTGCAGCTCTGGAGTATAATACAGGATGTAACTCAGGATCAGTACAGGATAAGTAATGTAATGTATGTACACAGTGACTCCACCAGCAGAATAGTGAGTGCAGCTCTGGAGAACAATGTCTATTTATGTAGATTACTCCTATATGTAACTGGATAATGGTGGACATATATTTTAAGACTGACCTTTAATATCTGCTGTCACCCCATACTCCATCCAGTCCGCGCAGAGTGTCATGGCTACAAGGTGGGCTCCAGCAGAATGGCCACACAGGTAGACTCCACTGCAGAGCAAAATGCCGGACATTAACAACGGGTATCATACAAGAAAAGATAAAGGCAAAGGTCGACCCTCTGATGGCTGCAGTACCAGGTATGGAGGGGGCAGATCCATCCCGTGCTGATTCTGGTCATGATATATCAGTATAGGGGACAGCTCTCTGTAACAGAGCACCAATCGTCCGCACAGGCATAGAGTTAGGTCATAACATTCTGTCTGCCCACAGCCACCACTAGGGGGAGCTGAGGAGCTTACCAAAGACAGATTTGTTAGTGAGCTCAATAGGAGCTATGGTTTATAATTGTGTGAGCGCCCCCTCCTGGTGACTGCAGGCAGCCAGAAATGTGATTATCTAATATGTCAGAAAGCTCTGTGTCCGGAAAAAAAACCCACTTCAATAACTATAAAGATAGGATATGAAATTAATCAGCACAGGACTGTGGATCTATTCACATAAAGATAAGTTCTGCGACTTTCTAATATATCTGAGGTTTTGATTCTCTAATGTATTTAACTAATCTGCTTGCTGTCAGTGAATGAGAACATGTTTGTTTACATTTGGAGGCCGCAAACTTGTAGAGACCGAACATTTCTCTCATTGTATGGAGTCTGGATAATCATCTGCCAGCGACATACATCAGCAGCTCAGATCCTGTTCCTTTCCTGGTGGTTTGTTGCAATGTGTCAGTACAGGTAAAACACATCAGTTCTGGAGATTGTCGAGACTGGATATAACTGTAGCAAATTCTGAGCTGTGAGAAGTATGGGGTCAGGACCGTTTTTCAGCAATTGGATGAAACTAAAAATAAACCTAATTATTGACAGCAAGCAGAGGTCTTGAAATATGAAAAGCATGAACATCCTTAGTATATTGTATTCTGCAATACCAGTAGCTGCAGCGCCTCAAAGTCGAGTCAGACAGGCGCAAGAACATGGCTTGTAAAGAGTTAACCATTGTCACATTGTATCTACCAGTCTATGTTACTGCCACATAGAGCCTGGATCGGGCACAGCCCCTGAAGCGTCAACTTACGCATTCTGCGGGTAAAGCCTAAGAACTGCGGCAATGCTGCGTCTGACCTGCGCCACCATTAGATCCATGTTACCTGAAATGATTGACAGGTAATACTATTAGCCATGCTTTACACTGCAGCCCTGCTTGGTCAGCCAGAAGTCAGCACAGAATAGTAATAGACTACAGGTATCAGGAAACTGCTGAACCTAGACCAGTGACCATGGCGGGCACAGGGGCGGCAGATCGTCCACGAGAGGTGGCACTGCCCGGCCTGTGCGGCAGAGGGCGAGAAGCAAAGTGAGGAGTGACGGTCACTACTAGGGCAGTGTACGGACTAATTATACGTCCACTGTACGGCACTATTTATCTGAGTACTCAGTATATCTGGCCAATGTATGTACTATTTCTATTAGGCCTCTTGCTCACGACCGCATGGCTTTTTAAATAATTTGCGTTCCACTAAAAATACAAATTACGTCTGTGTGCATTCCGTTTTTTGCAGCACGGAACAGCTGGCCCCTAATAGAACAGTGCTATCCTTGTCCATTATGCGGACAATAATAGGACAAGTTCTATCTTTCTATCTAACGGAAATACGGCATTTGGAGTACCTTTGTTTTTTTGCAGATCCATTGAAATTAATGGTTCCGGAAACGGAAAAAAAAAACGTTTGTGTGCAAGAGGCCTTATCTTTATCTAGATAGATAGATAGATAGATAGATAGATAGACTTATAGATAAATAAATAGATAGATAGCTAATAGATAGTTAGATAATAGATAGATAGATAGATAGATATAAGATAGATAGATAGACTTATAGATAAATAAATAAATAGATAGATAGATAATAGTTAGTTAGATAATACATAGATAGATAGATAGAAAGATAGATAGATAGATGATAGATAGATAGATGGATAGATATATTAGATAGATAGACTTATAGATAAATAAATAGATAGATATGAGAGATAGATAGATAGATAGATAGATAGATGATAGATAGTAGATAGATATATCGATAGATAGATAGATAGATAGAGCAAAAATAGAAAAGTGAGGAACAGCACACTTTACTTTCTGGGTGTAAACCCTGCGAGGACCCACAACACGGTCCACTGTAATTAAATCCAAAAACACGCAGGGCAGCACTCCAACCTTCACAATAAAACGGTGATTTATTAACCCAGTGGCCGGACGTTTCATCGGCTCAGTGCAGTCTTTATCCAGCCATAGTCACTGAGTGCAGTATATAAAGACCATATCGCTGAATTCATCAATAATACAATTACACCACAATCCATAAAAGATACATCAATAATAATGTGCAGCATACAGGTATAGATAAAGTGCCGAGTGCAAAACGTGATCAAAACCCTGATTCATATAACAACTGACATCACTGATAATGAAATCTCAGATGTGCATGATTCTCTGAACACGTGTATATAATTCAGAAGTGTAAGTGAGTTAGAAATACAGGGCAGTCTCACATGGTAATGCGCACGGTCGGGTCCATGTAGCGTTCAAGATGTCCCATTGCGCAGGCGCATCACCATCTCGCGGGAGCGAAGTGAACCTGCCAGACAATAATAGCCTACAATGAGACCTAATGGGATCCCACCTCCATCATGAAACAAAACTTAAAGGCCTCTTTCACACGGGCGTCACGTTTGATGCCCGGATAAGAGGCGGGTGCGTAACGGGAAAATGCGTCATGTTTGGTACCCAGACCCGAACCTCATCACTGAAGTCCAGTTTCGGGTTGAGTACTCTGTAGATTTGATTATTTTCCCTTATAACATGGTTATAAAGGAAAATAATAGCATTCTCCCTACAGAATGCTAAGTAAAATGTGGATGGAGGGGTTAAAAATAAAAAAATTAACTCACCTTATCCACTTGATCGCGTAGTTGCGATCTCTTCTGTCTTCTTCATTCATTATCTGTCGGCTAAAGGACCTGTGATGACGTCACTGAGCTCATCACATGGTCCAATCACATGGTCCATCACCATGGTGATGGACCATGTGATGTGACATCACCACAGGTCCTTTAGCTGACAGCTAATGCTTGAAGAAGACAGAAGAGATCGGCAACTACGCGATCAAGTGGCTAAGGTGAGTTAATTTTTTTATTTTTAACCCCTTAATCCACATTTTACAAAGCATTCTGTATTGAGAATGCTATAATTTTCCCTTTTAACCATGTTATAAGGGAAAATAATAAAGATCGGGTCTCGTCTCTTAGCAAGCATGCGGGAAAATCGCACTGCAGCCACACTTGATTGTGGATGCTTGCGATTTCCCCGCAGCCCCATGTGAAAAACGCAGAATATAGAGCACGCTGCGATTTTCACGCAACACAAAAGTGATGCGTGAAAATCACCGCTCATGTGCACAGCCCCATAGAAATGAATGGGTCCGGATTCAGTGCGGGTGCAATGCGTCCTCCTCACGCATTGCACCCGCGCGGAAATCACGCCTGTGTGAAAGGGGCCTAAGAGATTGGTGTGCATACCCAACAAATTAGCACATGAGTCCAACAACGTAGCAAAAAGTAATTTATTAGATATCACTTAAAAAATACATATAGCAAGGGGAGTAAACGTGAACCAGTGGGGTAGCAGGAATATGAGGAGAACACATGGGAAGGGGATAATAATAGTCATATACAAGTGCAGAGAGTCATATGTGATAATACTGAATGGAGGCCGAAACGTGCCGGGTCCACTGCACACCACCAAAATGAGGGAAATGTGCAGGGATCAAGCAAGCGTAACAGCAGGACTGCACAGGGTTCACTGTCAACAAGTTACAAAGTTAGTCAAACAAGATAGTGATCCCCTTCCCAGTGTCACCTCACCTGCCCAACGCGTTTCGCCAAACAGGCTTCGTCTGGTATGAAAGTCTTTGTCCCAGAATACAGTAACGGACCCTTGAGGCGTCAGGGCATCCGTTCCGAATAAGGAACCTCATGGATGCTATAGTTGCGCCTATGGGTCAATGAACCTGCTTTTTTGCTGTGATGTACATAGCAATGGCAGGTTTCGGACCCCTGGTGCGGAGAGATGACTGGTAATGCGGTCTTACTTTGCTGCCCGGTCACCCAAGACGCACTAATCACGTGAGTTTGTTGGACTCAGTTGCGATCATGTCATCATGTATGGGCGGCGTTAGAGGCACGACTTTGAGCATGCGCTTTATGTTTGGAGGTGGCGTTCGGCCATCTTTGGTGTGGTACGCCGACAAGACAATGTACGAGACTGTCTGGCAGGTTCGCTTCGCTCCCGCGAGATGGTGACGCGCCTGTGCAATGGGACATCTTGAACACTACAAGGACCTGACCGTGCGCATTACCATGTGAGACTGCCCGTATTTTTAACTCACTTAGCCTACATGCACACGGCAGTGTTTTTTTGCGGCCTCCGCTCTGTTTTTTTTGCGGATCCGATGGTTCCCCATTCATTTCTTTGGATCCGTTAAAAATGCAGATGCCTCTTCCGTTGCCTGTCCGCATCCGCATTTCACGTCCGCAAGAAAAATATGGCATGTCCTATTCTTGTCCACAAAAAAGGTTTGCGGACCCATAGAAGTCAATGGGTCCGCAAAAAATGCGGATGACCAACGAAAGCCATCCGTTTGTCATCCGCATCCGTTTTTTTTGCAGATGGTTGCTTGGAAACCAGGGCACTTGTACAGGTGCTTTAAGAAACTGGTTCAAGCTTTTCATTTTTTTTGCGGATCCGCAAAAAAAAAGGGAAGACACCTGGAAACACAACCTACAAAATTTGCGGACACACGGAACGGATGTGGAAGTGAAAAAAAAAGGAAGACGGATCCGCGATTTGCGGACAGCAAAAAACAAGAGGCCTAAGGCTACATTCACACGTCCGTGTGTGTTTTGCGGATCCGCAAAACACGGACACCGACAATGTGTCTTCCGCATTTTGCGGACCGCACATCGCCGGCACTCTCATAGAAAATACCTTTTCTTGTCTGCAATTGCGGACAAGAATAGAACATGTTCTATATTTTTCGATAACGCGATTGCGGACCCGGAAGTGCGGATCCGCAATTGCGGACCCGGCCGGGACATCGTCTGTCCCCATAGGAATGAATGGGTCCGCAATTCCGTTTCGCAAAGTGCGGAACAGAATTGCGGACGTGTGAATGGGGCCTTACACTTCTGAATTATATACACGTGTTCAGAGAATCATGCACATCTGAGATTTCATTATCAGTGATGTCAGTTGTTATATGAATCAGGGTTTTGATCACGTTTTGCACTCGGCACTTTATCTATACCTGTATGCTGCACATTATTATTGATGTATCTTTTATGGATTGTGGTGTAATTGTATTATTGATGAATTCAGCGATATGGTCTTTATATACTGCACTCAGTGACTATGGCTGGATAAAGACTGCACTGAGCCGATGAAACGTCCGGCCACTGGGTTAATAAATCACCGTTTTATTGTGAAGGTTGGAGTGCTGCCCTGCGTGTTTTTTGGATTTAGATAGATAGATAGATATGAGATAGATAGATATAGGAGATAGATAAGATAGATAGATAGATAGATAGATAGATAGATAGATAGATAGATATTAGATAGATAGATAGATAGATAGATAGATAGATAGATATGAGATAGATAGATGATAGATAGATAGATAGATAGATAGATAGATAGATAGATAGATACGAGATAGATAGATAAATAGAGACAGATAGATAGATAGATAGATAGATATATAGATGAATAGTAGATAGATAATAGATAGATAGATATGAGATATATAGATATGAGATAGATAAATAGAGACAGATAGATAGATAGATAGGAGATAGATAGATAGATAGATAGATAGATATAAGATAGATAGATAGATAGATAGATGAATAGTAGATAGATAGATAGATATGAGATAGATACATAATAGATAGATAGATAGATAGATAGATAGATAGATATGAGATAGATAGATAGATAGATAGATAGATATAAAGATAGATAGATAGATATGAGATAGATAGATAGATAGATAGATGAATAGTAGATAGATAGATAGATGATAGATAGATGAATAGATAGATAGATAGATAGATAGATAGATAGATAAAGAGATAGATAGATAGATAGATATGAGATAGATAGATAGATAGATAGATGATAGATAGATATAAAGATAGATAGATAGATAGATAGATAGATAGATAGATAGATAGATAGATAGATGAGATAGATAGATATGATAGATAGATAGATAGATAGATAGATAGATAGATAGATAGATATGAGATAGATAGATAGATAGATAGATGATAGATAGATATAAAGATAGATAGATAGATAGATAGATAGATAGATAGATGATAGATAGATGAATAGTAGATAGATAGATAGATAGATAGATAGATAGTTGCATTGGTGATTAAAGAACACTATCTTTGAGTCACATTTTCTGGGTGTGCCGTGGAATTTTTATTTTGGATGTTGGATCGCTTCCGCAGCCGCTGGCACACCACTACTACTTTTACTGCTGTGCCGTCCAAACTTAAGGATTATGTTAGATAGATAGATAGATAATACAGATATCTCACCTTTTGGAGCGATATCATAATCCATCACCATCACAGCAATCCCATGAGGCAGGAGCGGAGCAGCCATGAACCCGGACTCCTCTTTGCTGGAGGAGGATGATTGTGGTTATAATACCTGGTAGAGATCAGCATTACTAACCCCATGATGAGCCCCTGAGATGTAAGACGAGCTCCTCAGCGCCCCCCACCTGCCCTGATTGGTATGGGATATGTAGCCAGCATGCTGTGGATATAGATGGAGCCTTCCTCATAGAGGTCAGGGGTCTCACAGGTCCCCGCTCCCCACCTTACAGCACAGTGTGAAATACCGCAGCCGGATGCTACCTCCCGCCTCAATGTGCAGTCGGGGGTTGTTCAGACTGGATACAACTGAAGCAAAGTCTCAGCTGTGACAAGTTTGAATGTTTGGATGCAAACAAGGATGTCCCCATGTCTGAACTGTGCAGGTGCTGATCTTGAGAGAGAAGCAGGTTCTTCTAGCAGCACAGAGTATTTGAGGAATGCAGTGATTTCAGAGGGGTATTGAGGACACGGCTGAATATAACAGGGCAGAGTGATGAGATGAGGAGGAGAACGGCAGACTTGGAGATACCTAATTAAAAGAGCAGGGTCTCTCGCAGCACAGAGTATTTCAGGAGAGCGATGGGATCATCTAGTGGGTGTCCCCCAGTGGCCTTGATGTGAGGGGAGCGATAGAGATAAGCAGGAGGTGCTGACAATGAGCTACATGGTGGATGGAGCAGAATACACAGCAGCACAGAGTATTTCAGGAAAGGGGTGGGATCATCTAGTGGGTGTCCCCCAGTGGCCTTGATGTGAGGGGGGCAAAAGAGATAAGCAGGAGGTGCTGACAATGAGCTACATGGTGGTCGAAGCAGAATACACAGCAGCACAGAGTATTTCAGGAGAGGGGTGGGATCATCTAGTGGGTGTCCCCCAGTGGCCTTGATGTGAGGGGGCGATAGAGATAAGCAGGAGGTGCTGACAATGAGATATATGGTGGATGAAGCAGAATACACAGCAGCACAGAGTATTTCAGGAAAGGGGTGAGAATCATCTAGTGGGTGTCCCCCAGTGGCCTTGATGTGAGGGGGGCAAAAGAGATAAGCAGGAGGTGCTGACAATGAGATACATGGTGGACGGAGCAGAATACACAGCAGCACAGAGTATTTCAGGGAGGTCACAAAGTAAGAGTTATATAGTGAAAGGCGGTATGTTACCCCTGTACGGTAATGACGGATGGCATGAGGATGGCAGCGCATGGTCACCACCTCCGCCATCTGTGTGCTCTTTACCTCAGAAACTGCCAGTATCCTCCATGGACGTACACCAGTATCGGGAACTCTGTAATGGAAGCAATGGGGGACATGACTCAGTAGGACAGCCCACCGCTCCATGCACATGTATACTCAATTCGGCTGAGCATGCATGTGTGCTCAATAGTAAGAGAGGAGGAAACTCCTGCCAGATCCAAACGATTGGGCAGTGAAATTCAACATGCCCGATCCTTCTTTCCTCTGTTGGGGGAGGGCCCCCATTACACGTGGAGGCGGGGAATCAGATTGGGGCCCCTCTCCACTGTGTATGTGGGTGCAGAGGCCACTTACTGGTTGGCTCTCCATCCGGTAGATACAGGTCCATCCTCTCACTGTCACTGTCGCCATATGGTATGTCCAGTGCGGTCCGTGCCGCGGCCCGAGATACTTCTGTACCTTGGATGATAAGTAGGGTAAATATACAGTCCATATACACACATATAATGTGACATCATACCTTCAGTCATCTCCCTCACGTGCGCCTCTATGACGGCATCTCGGTCCATACGATGAGACCAGTGACTAGGTGAGTACTGATGCTCCAGCTCCTGAAAATACAAAGCATATGGTCTGTGCTGAAGTGCTCTGTGCTGAAGTGCTCTGTGCTGCTGGGGGGGCCTTAAACCTTCCACTATGGCACTAAACCTGTGACCTTACAACAGATCAGCGCGCTCCTCTTCTGAAATACTCTGTGCTGCTGACGACCCTGCTCCTTCAACTGTGTAACTCTCAGTCTATGATCTCTCACAATATGAGTACAGCTTTCTCCTGAAATACTTTGTGCTGCTGAAGACCCAGCTCCAGCATGTAATTCTCAGTCTGTGACCTCCCACAAGATCAGCACGCTCCTCTCCTGAAATACTCTGCACTGCTGAGGCACCTTCTCCTCCCATTATATAACTTAGTTTTTTGCCTCTCCCCACATCAGCACACTCCTCTCCTGAAATACTCTGTGCTGCTGAAGACCCTGCTCCTTCCTCCATGCAGCTCTCAGTCTGTGATCTCTCACTAGTTTTCCTTCTGCTCGTGGCATGTAGCCCTGTCCTCACTAACATCACAGGAGCGAGCGGTTACTGATGCTCTTAAATACTCGGTGCCGCTGTGGGATCCTTCTCCTTCCGCCATGTAACGGTGAGTGTGAGATCCCATTTTTCTCATGTGCAGCTCTCTCTTCCCTAAGATCACCACATGGAGACAGGTTACTGCCCTCCAAGACATCAGCACGCTCCTCTCCTGAAATCCTCTGTGCTGCTGACAATCCTGCTCCACTATGTAACTCTTGATCTGTGACCTCTCACAGTAGGAGTACAGCCCTCTCCTGAAATACTCTGTGCTGCTGACGACCCTGCTCAACTATGTAACTCTCAGTCTGTGACCTCTCACAACATCAGCACGCTCCTCTCCTGAAATCCTCTGTGCTGCTGACGACCCTTTTCCACTATGTAACTCTCAGTCTGTGACCTCTCACAGTAGGAGTACAGCCCTCTCCTGAAATCCTCTGTGCTGCCGACGACCCTGCTCCACTATGTAACTCTCAGTCTGTGACCTCTCACAGTAGGAGTACAGCCCTCTCCTGAAATCCTCTGTGCTGCTGACGACCCTGCTCCACTATGTAACTCTCAGTCTGTGACCTCCTACAACATCAGCACGATCCTCTCCTAAAATCCTCTGTGCTGCTGACAATCCTGCTCCACTATGTAACTCTCAGTCTGTGACCTCTCACAGTAGGAGTACAGCCCTCTCCTGAAATCCTCTGTGCTGCTGACGACCCTGCTCCACTATGTAACTCTCAGTCTGTGACCTCTCACAGTAGGAGTACAGCCCTCTCCTGAAATCCTCTGTGCTGCCGACAACCCTGCTCCACTATGTAACACTCAGTCTGTGACCTCTCACAGTAGGAGTACAGCCCTCTCCTGAAATCCTCTGTGCTGCTGACAACCCTGCTCCACTATGTAACTCTCAGTCTGTGACCTCTCACAGTAGGAGTACAGCCCTCTCCTGAAATCCTCTGTGCTGCTGACGACCCTGCTCCACTATGTAACTCTCAGTCTGTGACCTTCCACAACATCAGCACGCTCCTCTCCTGAAATCCTTTGTGCTGCTGACAATCCTCCTCCACTATGTAACTCTCAGTCTGTGACCTCTCACAGTAGGTGTACAGCCCTCTCCTGAAATCCTCTGTGCTGCCGACGACCCTGTTCCACTATGTAACTCTCAGTCTGTGACCTCCCACAACATCAGCACGCTCCTCTCCTGAAATACTCTGCGCTGCTGTGGCGCTTCACTGGATCTAATGAAACGTTACCGGAACAATGGCTGCCTAGTACATAGAATATGGACGCATGTGCGGCTGGCGCTGCCACGTGATGGGCACCGCTGTCCTGAGGGGTCATACATGCCTCATATACTGGGGCTCACCATTTATTATTACGCCCCCTTGTGGCAAAATTAATTTGAAAAATAAAAATTCTGCAAATTATGCTAAAATTGTTCAGGTTGCGGTGATGACTGGCAGTCAGCCGGGGTGACACGTGTCGGTGACTGCTGCTCCGGGTACTTCGCCCTTTGGTTACGTCACCGGTATCAGCTGAGCGGGTATACACGGTATATATGGCTGTATGTCCCCTCCGTCCTCACCTCCTTCCCCAGCTTGCTCCAGCTCTCCTCCATGTTTCTCTGTCGCCAGGACTATGACCGGTGACGAGGAGTTCACTACACTCCGCCGGTCAGACCTCGCCCCCTCCCCAACACAGGATTCCGCCAGTGATAACGTTTGGACGCCCCCTCTATGTAAACAGCGGCTTACTGCTCTGTGGAGTCCCCTGCAGTTTTCTATAGGATCACTTCTCGGCCTGTGTCGGGTGAATGGCTTTATCCAGAGCACCATATGGCGGCACTTACAGCTCTGCAGCAGGGAGTCTGTGCGGCCCATGAGGCCACGTTCACACGGTGGAGATTTCCATATGATAGATCCGCAGCGGCACTGACTTCAAAGGGTCCGCGATCTGCAAGATACGGCTGAAGATTGGAGATGTCTTATCTTATGCGGCGCTTCTTTGGGCTTCCGATCCGTGCCGCCGCACCGCTCCATATCTTGCGGATTGCGCGCTCAAGTCAATGAGTCTGCATCCGTGCTGTGGAATTCACTCGGCCAGTGCCCGTATATTTCAGAACCGCTGTTTGCGGTCCGCGATTGGGCCCGTGTAAATGAGCTCTAAGATTGTCCTCAGTGCCACCTAAGAAAAATGATGCCCCTTAGTGCCTCTCGGACAGTATGATATCCCCTTGGTGCCCTCCACCTGGTATGATGCCCCCTCACAGTATGGTGCTCCTTTAGAGCCCCTGACACAGTATGATGCCCCCTTAGTACCTCGTGATGCCCCTCAGTGCCCCCTTCACAGTATAGTGATCCCTTAACTGCCCCCCTCAAGTGCCCCCCCCCCACACTGTATGATGTCCCCTTAAATGCCCCACTAAGAATGATGTTTATTCACATGTCCGCAAAATGGGTCTGCATATGTTCTGCAATTTTGCGGAACAGGAGCGGACCCTTTCATTTCCAATGGGAACGGAAAAGATGCGGACAGCACACTATGTGCTGTCCGCATCCGCACTTCCATTTTCACAAAAAAATAGAACATGCCCTATTGTTGTCCGCAATTGCAGACAAGATTAGGCAGTTCTATTATTTTGCCGGCGATGTGCGGTCCGCAATTGAAACGTGTAAGTCATTCTGTGCGCTGGATACTGCTTGGTCCTGAGGACGTTTTACCAAATGACATTATTTTGGACTGGATCGGCAGGTTCTGCCGTTGTTGGCGAGTCCTCCATCTTCCGCCAATCAGATTCCACCTTTTTTTGGGGGGCATTAAAATTAATTGGGGCTTTACTAATTCTGGGCTAATGGGGGCATTACTATTATTGGGGGGCACTAATGGGGGCATTACTATTACTGGGGGCACTAATGGGGCATTACTATTACTGGGGGGCACTAATGGCTGCATTACTATTACTGGGGGCACTAATGGGGGCATTACTATTACTGGGGGGCACTAATAAGGGTATTACTATTAGTGGGGGACATTATTAATTCTGGGGGGCACTAATGAGGGCATTACTATGACTGGGGGCACTAATGGGGGGCATTATCAATTCTGGGGGGCACAAATGGAGGCATTACTATTATTGGGGGGCACTAATGGCGGCATTACTATTACTGGGGGGCACTAATGGGGGCATTACTATTACACTGGGCACTAATCGCGGCATTACTATTATTGGGGGGCACTAATGGGGGCATTACTATTAGTGGAGGCATTATTAATTCTGGGGGACACTAATGGGGGCATTACTATTACTGGGGGGCACTAATAAGGGCATTACTATTAGTGGGGGGCATTATTAATTCTGGGGGGCACTAATGAGGGCATTACTATTACTGGGGGCACTAATGGGGGGCATTATCAATTCTGGGGGGCACTAATGGCGGCATTACTATTACTGGGGGGCACTAATGGGGGCATTACTATTACTGGGGGGCACTAATGGCGGCATTACTATTACTGGGTCTGGCGGGCACTAATGGGGGCATTACTATTACTGGGGGACACTAATGGGGGGCATTATCAATTCTGGGGGGCACAAATGGGGGCATTGCTATTATTGGGGTGCACTATTAATACAGGGAGCCACATTATGACAGCGACTTAACGCCCAGTGTTAAGCCAAGACCCCACCCCCTTTGGTGCGTGGCTTAACGTGGCTGTATTTTTTTGTTGGGAAAGGTGACCACCCTTAGTTGGAGGTTGCTGATTCAGGGCAATAACATGACTCAGAAAATCCAGTCATGTGTCCTGCGCTTCTCACAGCAAGCTTACTGTGATATGGACATCCCCTTTAAGCAGCTTCAGCGTCCAGTAAAGGAAAATGAAGGCCAGTGGGTTGCCATGGGCAACAAGGGGCCGGCGGCCGCGCAGTGACAGTCAGCGCTGTCAGCTTCTCGCCTCCTCCATTACCCGGACCAGACACAAGCCGCCCAGGAAAGGGTGGAGGTGAGGCCCCGCCCCGGGACGAGGTGGGCGTGGCCGGCTCAGTCCAGGAAGTTTCGCCGGGGAGCAGACCGACGGCAGCAACAGCAGCAGCAGCAGCAGCAGCAGCATGGAGAGCGGGGCGTACGGTGCGGCCAGGGCCGGGGGCAGCTTCAGCCTGGAGGACTTCGTCAGGAGGCCGGAGACCATCCTGAGGGCGTTGAGCGCGGTGAGTAGCGGCGGCGTCACGTGACAGGGGGGGGCAGTGCTCAGTACGTTGCTCCCGTACAGCGATCTACAGGCTGTGGAGACATGCTGGGAGTTGTAGTACTACGGCAGCTGTGGTGTTTTCAGCGCATGCTGGGAGGTCGTAACTTCTTGGGGTGGTAGTTTCATGACAGCTGGAGTTTCTCATGGCATGGTGGGAGTTGTAGTCAGCAGGTGGGGCTCTTCAGGGCATGCTGGGAGTTGTAACTTCCAGAGGTTGTAGTTTCATGCTAGCTGGACCTTTAGGGAAATGATGAGAGTTGTAGTTCCATGACAACTATGTATTCAAGGCATTCTGGGAATTATAACTTTGGGGTTGGAGTTTTTTTTGCCACAGTTGGGCCTCGTCAGGACATGCAGACCCCAGTTGCCAAACTACAACTCCCAGCATGCAGCGACCAACCCCAGGAGTTGAAGTCTGTGGCAGGGGGTCTCCTCAGGACACGCCGGGAGTTGTAGTCTGTGGCAGGGGGTCTCCTCAGGACACGCCGGGAGTTGTAGTCTGTGGCAGGGGGTCTATCCTCAGGACACGCCGGGAGTTGTAGTCTGTGGCAGGGGGTCTACCCTCAGGACACGCCGGGAGTTGTAGTCTGTGGCAGGGGGTCTACCCTCAGGACACGCCGGAGTTGTAGTCTGTGGCAGGGGTCTACCCTCAGGACACGCCTCGGAGTTGTAGTCTGTGGCAGGGTCTACCCTCAGGACACGCCTGGGAGTTGTAGTCTGTGGCAGGGGTCCACCCTCAGGACACGCCTGGAGTTGTAGTCTGTGGCAGGGGGTCTACCCTCAGGACACGCCGGGAGTTGTAGTCTGTGGCAGGGGGTCTACCCTCAGGACACGCCGGGAGTTGTAGTCTGTGGCAGGGGGTCTACCCTCAGGACACGCCGGGAGTTGTAGTCTGTGGCAGGGGGTCTCCTCAGGACACGCCGGGAGTTGTAGTCTGTGGCAGGGGGTCTCCTCAGGACACGCCGGGAGTTGTAGTCTGTGGCAGGGGGTCTACCCTCAGGACACGCCGGGAGTTGTAGTCTGTGGCAGGGGGTCTACCCTCAGGACACGCCGGGAGTTGTAGTCTGTGGCAGGGGGTCTACCCTCAGGACACGCCGGGAGTTGTAGTTAGCAGGTGGGCATGCTTGGAGCTGTAGTCAACAGCTAGTGATTGTTACAGCATGCTGAGAGTTGTAGTTTGGCAACTGAGGCCTATGGAGGCATGCTGAGAGTTGTAGTCAGCAGCTGGGGCTCAGTGGGTCATGCTGCAAGTTGGAGTCAGCAGGTGATGCTCCTCGGGGCATGCTGAGAGTTGTAGTCAGCAGTCGGGTCATGTTGGAACTAGTAGTTTCTTGGAGTTGCAGTTTCATTCGCCAGGACTACCAGGAAATGATGAGAGCTGTAGTTTCGTGGTTGCTGCCTGTCTTTGCATAATGATGATAATCGAAGGTGATCCCCCTTAATGTTCTGGAGATCACATGACCTCAGGCCCTGCCCCTCGCTGGCCATTATTAGCATATAGGTGTCACATACGTGGCGGGCAGTTTGAACGACGGCACAGTATCGGTAAAGAGCACGCAGTCACTTTAAGGTCAATTATCGGACAACCTATTGTGACGATCAGAATATCTTGTGATTCAGTGGACCCCCCCCATAGAAGGGTCGGACCCTGGTGGTGCCAGCGGCTCTCCTGGCACAGCACGGGCTCTGCGGATCAGACACGTCTCGCCACCATTGGCCGCGTTCCCAGCACTCGAAACCCAAGTCACGTATCCGAACCTGGAGGAGAATCCGAGATGTGACATCTCTCCAGACTTCTCTGAGGGACACTATGGGTACCAGTGGTGCCCCCATCCCTAGGGAGAAGCCTAATGGTCCATCTGAAAGTATGTGACCCTTATCTCCTGTCTACACGCACCTGCCAGTATAGAGATGCTCTACAGGGCGCTAAAACTTTTGCAATGGGGTCCAGGAGCTTCTGGCCTATGCCCCTGCCTGTAATTTAGATGCACCCTGTTATTTATTAAGGGGGTGTACCTGGTGACGTTACCCTTTGCTGATCAAATACTGACGATAAAACCACTTTAGTAGTATATACTGTTGAATTGCAGGGTGTTAAAACTTTTGCACCAGGGTCCAGGAGCTTCAAATCTATTCTTTTGAATTTGGGTGTAACTCCTTATTTTTTTAACAGGTGTCCCTGATGACAGTTACCCTTTACGCTGGGTTCAGACCTGAGCGTTTCTGAGACGCGCGTTTTGCGCACGTTTTTGTGCGCTTTTTTGGAAATAGTAAACGCACGTTTTACGCTCGTTTGTGTGATTGACTGCAGTGTTGTCCAATGACCAAATATCCCTGTCTATATGAAGTTTGGCCTTCCCAGCATGTTGCAAATTCATAAACGCGCGTTTTCAGTGTCATAAACGCGCGTTTTCAGTGTCATAAACGCGCGTTTTCAGTGTAATAAACGCGCGTTTTCAGTGTCATAAACGCGCGTTTTCAGTGTCAAAAACGCGCAAAATACAAGCTTTGCGCGTTCCCATTGAAGTCTATGGGCCAAAACGCGCGACAAACACCCCAAAAAAAGCTCAAGTACTTGTTTATGCGTCGAGCGTTTTTCAGTGCGTTCGAACGCGCTGTAAAACGCGAAAATGTGAACCAGTCCCATAGGGAAGCATTGGTTTGCATCGGTTATGTGTTTTACAGCGCGTTGGAATGCGCTGTAAAACGCGCAAGTGTGAACTGAGGGTTACTGATCACTGACCAAATACTGACGATAAAACCACTTTACTATTGAGTTGCAGGGTGTTAAAACTTTTGCATCGGGGAGCTTCTGGCCTATGCCCCTGCCTGTAATTTGGATGCACCCTGTTATTTATTAAGGGGGTGTACCTGGTGACGTTACCCTTTAGGCTTATGGTGATGCTATCCAGGGTGTTAAAACTTTTGCACCAGGGTCCAGGAGCTTCAAGTCTATTCTTTTGAATTTGGATGTAACCGCTGTCCCCGATAACAGTTACCCTTTACTGAACACTGATCAAACACTGGCGATAAAACCACTTTACTGGTGAGTTGCAGGGTGTCAAAACTTTTGCATCGGGGTCTAGGAGCTTCAGGCCTATGCCCCTGCCTGTAATTTGGATGCACCACCTTATTCCTAAAGCATCTTCCTTAGTAACAGATACTCTTTCGCACGGTGCATAGTGATGCTATACGGGGCGCTAATACTTTTGCAACGGGGTCTAGGAGCCTCAGACCTACACTTTTTTTTTTCTGCCTGCCATTTGGATGACGTCTACAAGTTCGCCATCGATAAGCTCACCGCCAGGTACCGGCGTCTAGCGTGGGACAATAGACTACCATGCCCAACTTCCGCCCTCCGCCCATGGGTTAATGATTATCATGGGGGACGTGTTGACTCACAGCAGCAGGTAAGTCATGCGGAATACGGATGCCCTGGGAGCTTTAGGGTTAAACGTCTCTCCAGTCCTGCAGCAGTGGCCATGAGGATGTCCTATTAACCCCTTCCGCCCTGGAGGGAGCGGCAGGGAGTGGATCACCTGACTCCTCTCCACCCATGCTGGGATCAGACTGGGAGTCACATGCCCCCGGGGCCGCGTCATGTGATTATGGGGCACGTGGGGTCTGTTTACAGGGGGGATAATATTAGAGAGCTGGGGGGGAGGGGGACGCACTCGTTCACTGCCAGCTTGCAGGGGAATTACATTGGGGGCGGCTGTAGATCCGGTTCCACAGCCTGGTCCAGGAGGATGACGTGGTATTATCACTGCCGGGCTAAAGTTGCAAAACTGCACCAACCAGCAGGAAAAACAGTTTTTTTTTTTTCATTACTTTTTATACTTGAATTAAAAAAAAAAAAAAAAAATCAGCTGTTGATCCTCTACACAGAGAATACCGCACTGCGGAGGGAGGCGCGAGGCTGGGACAGCCGATACACGACACCCTGATTATGTGCAGAGTGCTAGCGATCTACTACTGCTTATCACGCGGGTTTTTTTTTTTTTTTACAGTTTCTTTTGATATAGACCATTATTTTTCAACACGCGCTTTAGGTAAAATTCTAATTTTTATTACATATTTATTTATTTAATTCCAGTTCTTTTTCACATAATTTTTTTTTCATTTATTTAACTTTTTTGTAACGTGCTCATTTTTATTGTTTAGACTTTTATGTAACTTTTTTGCAAATTTTTTTTTTTTACTGACTATTATTTTTCAACACATGCTTTAGGTAACATTCTCATTTTTATTATATATTTATTTAATTCCAGTTCTTTTTCACATTTCATTTTTATTTAGATTTATTTATTTATGTAACTTTTTTGTAACGTGCTCATTTTTATTGTTTCGATTTTTAGGTAACATTTTTTTTAATGTTTTTTTTTTTCAGTTACGTTATCCCCTATCCTGTGCCGCGTCTTACTGCTGAGACCCCCACCAATTACAAGAACGGATGCCCCCCTGAAATGGAGCGGTCGGCAGGTGGAGCGTGCGCAGTGCTGCTCTGTTCATCTCCTCGGGAGTTGTGGACCAGGCTGTCTCCGGAACTCCTGTTCGGACTGCGCACGCTCCACCTGTGGCTCTATCCATTCAGGTGGGGGGCTCCGAGGGGTACGGGGTCTTCATTTTCATCATCTGTGGGGGTCCCTGCGGCAGCAGTAGGACCCCCCACAACCTAACATTTATATAACCGGAATACCCCTTTACTTTCTTTAATTTTATTTTTCATTTCTTAAACTTTTTATCTAACTTTTTCCATTTTTTTCATTCTGTATTTTATATTTTTTTAAAAAATTCTAGTACTTAAATGTTTTTTTTTTTCTTTGAACTTTTTTTTTTTTTTAATCTCACTTTTTTGTTCAGTGCAGGAGTTCAGTCCCCGCTTTCCGGCTCTCACCCTGGGTTCAGACCTGAGCGTTCTTGAAACGCGCGTTTGTGTCGCACGTATTACAGCGCGTTTTTGCAAATAGGAAACGCGTGTCGTACGCGCGTTCTTGTGATTGACTACTGTGGTGTCAATCACAATACGCGCAACAAACGCCCCCAAAAAAGCTCAAGTACTTGTTTATGCGTAGGGCGTTTTACAGCGCGTTCGAACGCGCTGTAAAACGCGAAAATGTGTACCAGTCCCATAGGGAAGCATTGGTTTGCATGTGTTGAGCGTTTTACAGCACATTCGAACGCGCTGTAAAACGCGCAAGTGTGAACTTAGGGTCATGGTATATGGTAAGGGCTTGTTCACTTGACCGTATGGTTTTGCGGTCCGTTTTTTATTATTTAAGTTCCGTATTTCCGCAAAAACAGGAACTTTGCAATCATTGCAAACACCAAACACATGTGCAAAATGGGCGGGGCACAGGATTTTTACAGCATGGATCCGCATAAAACGGATGACATACGGACATGTGTTCCGTATGCATTCCGTTTTTTTTATACGGACCCATTGACTTGAATGGAGCCACTGAATGTCATTTGCGGACAATAATAGGACCTGACTCAAAATGTTGCGGAACGGAAATACGGAGTAAATTCCGTTTTTTTTTTTTTTTTGCGGACCCATTGAAATAAATGGTTTCGTATACAGAAAGCAAAAAAACGATTGTGTGAACGAGCCCTAAAATAGAGGTGGTATGGCAGTGTCGCTGAGGTGTGAGGCTCAGGTAATACCCATAGGGCTCATGCCTATGGGCACACCTGTACGGGGCTCCCCTAGAAGCAATGCTTTCTCTCACCCTTACATAATGGCATATGCCAGGATGTGTATGCCAGCAGGGGCACAGCAGAGACCTCACCCGCCTCTGTGGTGCTTGGTTACACCGCCCTGCAGAACAATGATGGCGGCCGGTAGTCACTGTCCCAGCTAGTTGTCAGGCCGGGGGCACACAGGGCACTAGGGCCACTTCCAGCACATTGGCATTAAAAAAAAACAAAGAAAAATTATATATTTTAATTATCATGTTGCATTTTATTTTTATTTTATGTATTTTTTTTTTTTTAATTTTCTAGTTTAATTTTTTTTCAAATTTTTTTGTTTAAATTTTTGTTGCTACATTGCATTTTTTTGTTTTTTTTTTCTAATTGCCATGTTGCATTTTTTTATATTTTTTTTTTCTTTATTTTATTGCCTAGTTGTATTTGTTTTTTTTCCATTTTTTGTTTTATTGCTAAGTTGCATGTTCTCCTTCTTTAATGTTTTTATTTTTTGCTTGAGCGTAGTGGCGAAAAGGGTAAAAAGGTGGAGCGCCATGGCGTCACTCGCTACATTGTGCGAGGGGAAAATTTATCACACCTGTTCCACAGGGGCCCCCTGGGTCCCAGTGACGTTTTCCGATGTAAGCTCCACCCATTATTATAGGCCACACCCTCAAAACTAGCAGAGCATGCTGGGAGTTGCAGTTTCACAGCCACTGGAGAGCTATAGGTTTGAGACCAACATAGAAGGTAGATAACAGGGAGTGAAACGCGTTAGAGCCTTGTCTATTCATGTCTGTAAATTGAGCTACCAGAAGTGCACATTGTCTCCCCCTGGTGGTGAGCTTCATGCGGTACATGCGGAGCAGGCACATATCCAATCCCTTCACTATTAAAGGCATTATATAGCGGTATTATTATGGATTTTTTTTTTTTGCGTCCTAAGTCAGCCGGCTGTATACAGATGGGGGTCCTCCGGCTCCCCCCATGTACATACTTTACTGATTGGTCTTTTTGCCCCCCACTCCAGGTTTTTGGGATCATTGTCTTTGGCTGCATTCTGACGGACGGCTACGTCAGTAAACCGAAAGACCTCACGATTGTTTGCATCTTCAACGAGAACATGGATGCCTGTCACTACGGCGTGGGGATCGGCGTCCTGGCCTTCTTAGGAGCGCTGGGCTTTCTTGCTGTAGACGTCTACTTCCCGAACCTCAGCAACGTCAACACTCGGAAGTACATTGTGTTGTCAGACCTGGGCTTCGCAGGTAAGTGAAGCTGTTTCCTGGTAGGGGAGGCACGAGGCATCTATACCTCGTTTTATTGGATCCCTATGTGAATTTCAGTGGTCACCACTAGAGGGAGCTTGATGAATTTATGAATCTGTGTACAGTAAGCTCCCTCTGGTGGTGGCTGAAAGAATAGCAGACATCAATTTAGATTTTCCATCTGTGGCTACTGTTTTTGCCGAGATAAGCGGCGCTTCATAAGCCATTCTCACGTACAAGAAGCAGTCGGTTCCCCGCCATATGGGATGTGTTTGTAATGGGACAGCCCATTTAATACCACTTGTCAACTCCATCCCCCACTTGGGGGAGCTTGCAACATATTTACAGTTCCATTGGCTTCAATTATGGGAGCTGGAATAGTTTGTAGGTGATGAGCTCCCTCTTGTGGTGGCTGCAGGTTATTACAGTTTGTTCATTGAATTGCTGGCTGTGTGCAGAGGATTTGCGACCCCTATAACGGTAGATTAGGAAATTAACAGAGACCTT
Source organism: Bufotes viridis (assembly GCA_033119425.1). NCBI lineage: Eukaryota > Metazoa > Chordata > Amphibia > Anura > Bufonidae > Bufotes > Bufotes viridis. Next base: position 265,447,883 of record CM065594.1, read on the forward strand.
TTTATAGCGATTAAGGCCAGGGTGGCACTCGGCGGGCCTGGTTTATGGACATGGCACTAACGACGCTTTGTCTTTCAGGCCTCTGGACTTTCTTGTGGTTTGTCGGCTTCTGCTTCTTGGCCAATCAGTGGGCGTCCACAAGCCCCAATTTATATGTTTTCGGGGGTGCAGACAACGCTCGGGCAGCCATTGCCTTCAGCTTCTTCTCCATCCTGTCCTGGGTAAGTCTCGTGGTGGTGAGGTCCAGTTTTATGCAAAGCTGAATGAATGTTTTAACTTTCTAATTCCTCTCCGTCGTCAAGATCTCTGCTTGCTGATAATGAATTAAAAACTTTCTTGCTTCCTCCTGAGGGGTTTGTTATCTTGTAGCGGTCCAATCTCTAGTCACTGACAGCAAGCAAAGAGCTTAAGATCCCTTTTTAAGCTCTTTCCTTGCTGTCAGAGAATAGTTGCTTGGAAAAGTTGCTGAAAGAGTTCGCTCCAAGTTTAGGGCTGCAGTAAACGATTATTTTAGTAATCGGGTATTTTATCGATTATTTTTTTACGATTAATCAAGTAATCTAATAAGAAAAAATGAATTAAGACTGTTTTCCTTTATAAAAAATCATCAGACCCCCTCGTGCGATCAGCTTTGTTTCCCCCTCGTGCGATCAGCTTTGTTCCCTTCCCTCGTGCGATCAGCTTTGTTCCCCCCCCTCGTGCGATCAGCTTTGTCCCCCCCCCCTCGTGCGATCAGCTTTGTTCCCCCCTCGTGCGATCAGCTTTGTTTACCCCCCCCTTGTGCGATCAGCTTTGTTTCCCCCCTCGTGCGATCAGCTTTGTTCCTCCCCTCGTGCGATCAGCTTTGTTCCCCCCTCGTGCGATCAGCTTTGTTCCCCCCTCGTGCGATCAGCTTTGTTACCCCCCTCGTGCGATCGGCTTTGTCCCCCACTGCCGTCAGCTCTCGCACACCCCACCCCAAACTAGGTAAACATGAATGTTAAAGGGGCAGCCAATAGCAGGCCGCGACAGGCATGAGCCTCCCTAGCGTCACCTGCGATAAGGGAGCCTGGTAATTATTACCGATATGGAGGGGTTAATGTATGAGTTGGATAACCCAAGTCTCTGGCTGCTCCTCGTTAGTCGCACTGACGCCATGCTGTCTTCACAGTTCCCTCTGGCAAGCCTGGCCTATAAGAAGTACCGCATGGGCGTGGACGACTTCAACACGAGCTACATGGATCCCAACTTGGCTGCCGCCTCTCCCTATTCCAGCTACCCGGATGCAGTCAGCGATAACTACCAGCGGCCACCGTTCACACAAAGTGCAGAGACAGACGACGGATACAAGCCGCCAACGTACTGAGCATCCCGTCTCTGCTCCCAGAGCTGCATAGACCGAGTCAGCAGGCGCCACGGACGCAGACTGTCAGCTCCATGGCTTCCCAAGCCTGGCTACATCCTTCCCAAGTGCCTTATCTACGTGCTGCCAGCAGTAAGATGCCGGGTCATCGCCAACGCCACGTCCAGGGACGCCGATGATGTCTCGTGTTTTAAATCCTAGTCCAGGGATGCTCAACCTGCGGCCCTCCAGCTGTTGCAAAACTACAACTCCCAACATGCCCTGATAGCTGTAGACAGTCTGGGCATGCTGGGAGTTATAGTTTTGCAACAGCTGGAGGGCCGCAGGTTGGGCATCCCTGCTATAGTCGATTAGATATCGCATTTTTTATTTTTTTTTGCTTTGATCTTTTTCATTTCTGACTCACTCCAAACTTGACGCTAGATTTTGAAGGGTCGCTGGTTGTGACCGAGGATCAGTCACTGGATATTTAAGCTTCAGGTATACACAGCCATATTCCCAGATACTGCTCGCCCTAACCCTTGAAGCTTCACGGAAGCTGTTAACCAAAATAGCGCCATCTAATGGACCTTATGATAATCCCTCCCCCCCCCCCAAATTGCAGCCAGTTACCACCAGGGGGCATGCTTGAGTCTTCGGCTCCAGTTAAAAACTTGGGTCCTTTTTTATATCAGCTCACACCATCTTATATAAACCAGACAACCCCTTAAATGGGTTAGACAGATGTGGTTTTCTTCCAAAACCAGCACCATACCCGTCCACAAGTTGTGCATGGTATTGCAGCTTAGCCCCTTTCATTTCAATGAAGCTGAGCTGCCGTACCGGAGAGGTCTGAATCTGTCCAAAAGAAGGAGGAACGGAGGCGGAACTACAAATTGATGCAAATTAAGTGTTAATTTTTAATCCAGACACAACAATTTCAAAGTTGTTTCTAAAAGAAGGCAGACATTCTTTTTAAATCTTGTACAACCCCTTTAAAAGCACCAAAGCCCTCAGAGAGACCGTTCGATTTAAGCAAGGGCATCTATGAGCTGATCAAAGCTAGGCTAGGCTAGAATCCAGCTGAAAAGGACTCAGAACACTCCCCCTGATTCTAATTGGCTGACAGTAACTCCTCCCAAACATCCTTTTCAGTTGGATGCCAGTCACAATTTATAGTGTCTGGTACTCTTGAAGGTGGCACATTAAGGGCTATGAAAGATTTGAAGGTAATTTTGGTAGAATAATGTGTAAATATCCCCAAGAACTGCGTGGTGGTGGTTTGTATTTGAAAATGTTATAGCACGTTACTTTTTAGATTTTACACTTTTCATTTTTAACCTGCCGAACTGTATTCCCTCCAGCATTGTTCACTAGTTTCAAGCAAATTTGGATACTCAATGCATAAAATGTACTCCCCAACCTTAACCCCCTCCCCCCCATCACTATAATGAAGGTCTATTTTATATAACCACTGCCTTACACATTGTGCCAAGCTGTTACGGGGCAACAGAGATTTTATTTGCACGCGGCTGGGGGAGGGGTGTCGAGGTGCAATCATTCTGGTGCCGGGAGTAATTAGACATCTGTTGTGTCACGTTGCACATGTTTGAATTTCAATAAAAATATCACCAAAGCCACTGCTGGTCTGCGAGTGAAATGTTCTGCAGCCTCCATGTAAAATAATTTAAAGGAACCCTCACCGCCTGGGTAGTTCCCTTTAAATAAGGTAAGGCACTTTGGCTGTTATTGAAGGCTGTAACTCAGTCTCTAGGAGTTTGTGGCTACCATTGAACTAAACGGTAGCAGTAAAAAATAAACTAAAAGGTGCCTGGCCGGAAGCTGATGGCACAAGACGCTTGAGCTCTGCAGCCGTCAAGCTCCATGAAAGGGGTTCTCCGGGAGTTAAGAAATTCCGTAAATATTACTTTATTATAAATATATTCTCAAGTACATTTCATTAGTTATAATAGCTAATTATGTCTCGGGATCAAAAATTAGGAGAAACAAAATGGCCGCCGTCCTATTAGTACACACAAAGCCTGTCCCAATCACACAGGAGGACAATTTACTTCAGGACACTGAGCTAATGAGCCGCCTCATCCTCCTCTCTGCTCCTCAGGGATTATGATCCTATATACAGCTCTGTGGGAGTAGAGTCCATGAGAAGACATGAAATACAGAGAGGACAGACTGTGGTAATATGGGGCTGCAGTAATGGAGACTGCATACAAGTTCTGCTGCTCATCTGCTCATGAACTCCATTCCTACAGCGATTCCGCTAAAGTTCTTATCGGCTGTGTTCAGGATCATAATCCCTAACAAGTAGAGGAGGATGAGGCAGCGTTTTACCTCAGTGTTGTGAAGTAACTTGTCCTGCTGTGTGATTAGGACAGGTTTTGTGTGTACTGATAGCGCGGCGGCCATTTTGTTTCCCCTGATGATTGCTCCCTAGACAAAAATAGCCATTATAACTAATGAAAGGTATTTGGAAATATATTTATAATGAAGTAATATTTATGTATTTTCATTTTCTTAATTCCTGGAGAACTCCTTTAAGCCCTGAATTTACATCCCTCACACCTCCCTCGGGAAGAATAGGATTGGGAAGCTGTCCAAAAGGAGCGCTCACCTCCAGGGAACCTCTGTGTCCCTAACTCTGGATGCGTTTGTGCACACAGGGCCTGAGCCCAAGATGGCGCTTTGCCGCCACGCCGCACAGCTTTATAGCAGGTCAGGAACCACCTCCCACCCGACGCCTGCATCGCTCTCCGCGCTCCTCACAGCTCAACCTGCAGCTCAGACTATACTCCCTCCTGCAGAGGATAGTGTCCCTCCGCCGGGGGGCTTGGCTGTGCCGACAGCAGTGGAGAAAAAGCATGGACCCTACTGCGTTATAGGCTTCCTCACCTTCCATCCAAAGCCCACTTCTGAAACCACACATGGTGACCTTGCCAGGGGCTGAAAGGCCACTGTCGGCTGCACTGACCCCCTCCACCCCAGGCCATAATCAATGAAAGTGGGCAACCAAGACCCCAGAGTGTGTCACCTATATCTGCCCCCTCAGGGTTTTTTTCACCCCAAGAAGTCTCTTACATTGGGATGCCCCAACAGACGCCAGCTCCGCTACCTCAGAGGGCCTCCAGATCTGGGAGATTTACAGACCGCACAACCCAAAAGGTACTTGTGCTCACCCCCCCCATATTGCTCAGATATTCCACTGATTTGGTGATCCCGCTCCCCTTCTGGACACCGGTCATCCTCAGACTCTGAGGGCCTGTGCCCTCCCAAATCACCCCCTCCTAACTGGTGGTCCCATATTTAACAGTTACCTACGAAGCAGGACTTTCGCACTCTTGTATCTGAAGTAAGACGCATTTAAAGCTGAATTGGCGGCTGTCCGACAAGATGTTCAGAATATAGGTCTCCGCCTAATCAGTTGGAAAAAGACCATAATGCGGCCAGGTCAGTGATACGTCATCTCCAGGACTGCACTCCATTGCAGCCTCTACTTGTACGTGATTTACAAGGACATGTAGAAGATCTGGACAACAGGGGCCGACGCCACAACATTAAGGTGAGAGGGGTCCCTGAATCCCAAAAAGCTGAAGAAGTTTCTGGAATACTACACATTTTAAATGCTATCTTGGGTCGCCCAGTAACTCAATCTATTAAGATGGATCGTGCCCATAGGGCTCTCCGACCTGATTCCCTGGGAGAAGCTCCACGAGATATAATCTCTGTCAATGATTTCAGTCTAAAAGAGGATAGAATGTCAAAGGCTCGTTCCCTCCATAATCTGGAAATCCAAGGCTCTCAGGTCTCCATCTTTCATGATTTATTCTGGATAACTCTTAAGAAACAGAAAGCGTTAAAACCGCTGCTGGAGCTTCTTTTGCCAGAATGCAATCCCTTACCGGTGGGGGTTCCTCTTCCAGCAAGGAAAAAACGGATCTACTGCAGTTCTACGCTCATCTGAAGATCTTCATGAGTTTTGTACGCATCCGAACATTCAACCTCCATCTTTACCTGAATCGGAGTCACCTACCACTCTTCCTTCACTCCCATCGACCTGGACCACAGTCCGTTCCTGCAAGCGGCGTCTGAGACCGTCGGCAGTGGACCGTTGATGGCTATCTCTGGATCTACTGTCCACCTGGATGCCTTGCTCACGACCATCTGACTGAAGTTTGAGTATAATTTTTCCTCTATCACTATGGTTGCTTTGCTTTTTCTAATTTCTGAATTACATCTTGCTTGTGTTTTTTGGAGTCTTGTAAGGCACGGTTCTAGTTACTACAGTTCTTTTTTCTTTTTAATTAGTCGTACTTCCCTCGGCTCCCGTCATGTTTCCCTTTCCAATGGGAGTCTTCTCTGGCTCAGTCAACTCATCATTTTGACTGTATTTTCTCTCCTTTTGGGCTTCAATCTTGCAAAAAGACTCCGTAAAACCATAGGTCTGCAACCTATTTTGATATTTCTGATGACCTGCATTTTCTTTGTTTCTCTCATATAACACTTCATGTTCTGATGCTCTTTGCTGTGCTATATTTTGTTGTCCCAAACAGCTCTTTATATTGATAAATGTTGGGGGCAGCCTGGCACCACCCATTATGTTTTGCAGGAAACTTACTTAACGTCCACAGGTTCCTTCAACTTTGCAAAACACTGGTTCCCCTAAGCTTACATGGCTAACAGCTGGAATAGCCATTCTGATATTCAGGACCTGCCCACTGCATGTAGAAAAGGTTGACGCCGATCCCCAAGCGAGGTATCTTATACTGCACGGCACCCTCTTTGGTATCCAACTACTGATTATTTTCTCGGGGACATCAGGACACTCCGCGCTCTGCCTCCATCCAAATTTCTTAGTCAGATCATGCTCATATCTTCTTGGACCTAGCCTTCTCTTTATCCCTTTACTCTCTTCCTTCTTCTCTCCCAAACGTTCAGGCAGAATGCACTACTAGATGCTTTTCTCGCGGAGTGCCATCTACCTACTCGGTCTCATGTAGCTCTAGCTTAAATCAGGCAGTTACAGTGGAGGAATTAAGAGACACTAGAAAAGAACTACCTGGCGGTAAGTCTCCTGGCCCAGATGGTCTTCCGTATAGGTACTACAAAACCTTCGGAGACCACCTATTGCCTTACATGGTACCCCTATTCAATTTCTTCCTATCCGGAGACACTACACCCAACTCGATGTAACACTCTTATCACAGCCATCCCAAAGCCTGGAAAAGACTCCTCAGATTGTTCCAACTCTCGCCCTATTAGCCTTTTAAATACAGATCTGAAGATTTTCACGAAATTACTTGGTTAAATTGTTGGCTCCATCATTTAATTCATAAAGACCAAGTAGGCTTCGTCCTTTTTCGCCAGGCGGGCGAAAATACTAGAAGGGTGATTGACCTTATAGATGCAGCCAACAGGGGAGGAGTGGAGACTCTCTTTTTGAGTTTGGATGCCGAAAAAGCTTTTGACCGCCTGAAGTTTATATTCCGTACCCTACGTCATTTTGGCTTCCCTTTCTTGACTGCTTTGCAGGTTCTTTACTCTTCCTCAAAGGCCCCGGTCAAACTACCGCATGCTCATTCACCTCCTCTCTCAGTACGTAATCGCACTCGCCAGGGATGTCCCTACTTCTTTATATTTTGAGTATCGAACCCCTAGCAGCCCTCATGCGCCATAGCCCAAATATACATGGTATCCCGGTTAGAAACAAAAGGTTCTCCATTTCGTTATTTGCCGATAATGTGCTGCTCACCTTAACGGACCTGTTTATATCCTTACCCAACTTGTACTCCGTTCTAGACCGTTATAGCAATACTGTCAAAACTGAAGCGTTGCCTATCAATATCCCCCTCTGCCCTTCAAAGCACCTTTAGATATGCTTGGCGTACTCATTCAATCAAAATCTTGAGATGAATTCCACTGCCAGTTTACTCTACACCAGGGGTGCCTAAACTGCGGCCTTCCAGCTGTTGCAAAACTACGACTCCCAGCATGCCTGGACAGCCTAAAGCTATTAGGGCATGCTGGGAGTTGTCGTTCTGCAACAGCTGGATAGCCGCAGGTTGAGCATCTCTGCTCTACACTATATAAAGCCAACTTTCCCCCATTGATAACGGAGATGAATTCCCTATTCGCTACGTGGAAACACTTACCTATATCTCTATTAGGGCGCATATCAGAGATAAAGATGTCAATCCTACCTAAGTTCCTTTACTTATTCGAAACACTCCCTGTACTGACACCGGCTAGGGTCCCCCGGTCTATTCAATCCAAGTCTGTTCGCTTTGTGTGGAACAATAAGAGACATATATTCTCTAAACGTACATTGACAGTTCTGACCTCTCGTGGGGGTTTGTCATTGCCTAGTATTCTACTATTTTGCTACCCATCTTAGACACACATGGACTGAGATAGAGGCTTTGGTTGGCCCCAACACACCGATTTGGGAGCTCCCTGATTCTATACCGCCCTCGGGGTTCCTAGGCCAAATGTTTACTAGAGAGATGTGGTTTACGCCTCATGTGTATCAGAAAAAAAAAAAGGATGACATCTGTGTGCATTTCGTATTTTGCGCAACGGAACAGCTGGCCCCTAATAGAACTGTCCCTGTCCGTACTGCAGACAATAATAGAACACATTCTATTTTTTTGCATAACGGAAATGGAATGCACACGGAGTAACTTCCATTTTCTGAAAGAAACTGAATGGATACGAAAAGAGAATACATTCCTATGAATGAGGCCTTAAATGTAGAATTAGATTCAACCTGTCCACTGTACGCTCACCCCTCATCTTCCTGCTAGCACTGGAGCTAGACAGTGGGTGGCTGCGGGACTTTTCTGTTTTGCAGATTTGAAGGACCCGTGTTCTGATCGTCTGCTACTTTTTCCTGACCTCCAAAATAGATTTAATCTTTCATCTAATATGGCCTTTCATTACCACAGAATTGTACATTATTGCCGAGTGGCCATGGGCTCTCTGGCTCTGCCACCCTTCACACCTTTTGAACAGATTAGTTCTCGTGGTCCTTCTGCTAAAGGACTTATTTCTGAAATTTATCAGATTTTGCTTTCGTTTGACTTTCCCACTACTTATAAACATTTCTATATGAGACGAGGGGAGGCCGGTCAGGGAGATCTCTCCAGATCCATGGAAGACTATGGGCAACGTGCGGCTCTCCAGCTGTTGCAGAACTACAACTCCCAGCATGCAAAGCCTGTCTATAGCTATCAGCCTACTGCAGGGCATGGTGGGAGTTGTAGTTTAGCAACAGCTGGAGAGCTGCACGTTGACCATCACTGGTCTAGACCACATGCAAGCTCCTTCTGTGTCACCAATAGAGACAACCAGCTTAAGATCCTGGCGCGCTGGTACCACACACCAGAGCTTTTACACGCTCTAAATCCGGAAATACCGAAGGCTTCAGTCTTCCATATATTCTGGACCTGTCCAGTCGTAAGCTTGTACTGGTCTGAAGTGATGCAGCTACTGCAATTAATCTTCAGTGTTAAAAACCCGCTGATATTGCTGCTTAACTTGGTCCCTAGGACTATACAGGGCCCTGGCACCAGGCTGCTCCTCCATCTTCAAGATACAACCTATATGCTAAAATACCAGATCTACGTTTCCTTGAATATTCTGTAGTACTTCTGCATGGTACTACCAAGTTTTTGAAAGTTTGGTGAGCTTGGGACGAGGGAATCGACTTCAGATAAAACATCGATTCGCATAAAACAGGAGCTACGTACAGTATTAGAATGTATTGGCTCCGATGAGCTGAAGTTATTGCTTTGCGAGACTCCTTGCAATGACTTCATAAATTAATTTGTATTGTAAAAAAAACATTTCTCGAACTCAGGTTCAGTTCCAAGTGGTACCTTGAACCGAACCCGAGTTCGGCAATTGTTTTTGTTTGTTTTTTTACAGTAAAAAATGAAGTTAAGAAGTTCTTGCGCCAAGTCTCGCGAGACTTTGCAAAGCATTTACTTCGGCTCATCGGAGCCAATACATTCTAATACTGTACAGAGCAGGAGCTCCGTACAGTATTAGAACAAAAATTTTATCTGAAGTCGATTCCCTCGTCCCAAGCTCACCAAACTTTCAAAAACTTAGTGGTAGTACCATGCAGAAGTGCTACAGAATATTCAAGGGAACGTAGATCTGGTATTTTAGCATATAGGTTGGATCTTGAAGGTGGAGTTAGCAGATAGAGGAGCAGCTTGGTGCCAGGGCCCTGTATAGTCCTAGGGACCAAGTTAAGCAGCAGTAGATTCGCTCATCTCTACTTGGGGCTCTTGTAAACATTTACTATCTGTATGACTGTACAGCAGGGCTTGACAAATTTCCTTGGAATCTAGGAGCCAGCTAGAAAAGTTAGGAGCCAGGCGGAGCCGCGTCATAAAGCCCCCAATAGATGCCCCCATAGTGCTCCCCCCCCCCACACTTCTCCATAGAGCCCCCCAATAATGCATGCCAGTACATGGGGCCCCCAGTAGATGCCCCCATAGTGTTCCTTCCCCTGTTCTCCATAGTGCCCCCAATAATGTGCGAGTATATAGGGCCCCCCATAATGCTTCCCCTCTTCAATAGGTTATATGACACGTCAGACGCTGCCAGCGTCTAAGTGATCGCCACTTGCGGCCGCCATGACATGTGGAAACCCTTACAAGGATTACAGGGTCCAGAGGGGAGGGCAGACGGGTCCAGAGGGCACAAACACAGCAGGCACCATGACATTTTACTGAGCACTACAACCCCCAGCTGGCGCTCAGCCTCTGCAGTCCCCGCATCACTACAACGCCCAGCTCTTTCCCCCCTTGTCATTCTCTTTCCTCCTCTTGTCATTCTCCCCCCTCCCCCAGTGTAGCGTGGCCGAGCTCTGTATGGTCCCACGGGTACAGGAGCTTTAGTTTCCTGTACCCGGGCGGACTGACAGGAAGTGCACACTGCGTGCGCACTTCTTGTCAGTCCGGCCAGGTACAGGAGACAGATGCTCCTGTACCGCGGACAATACAGGTCTCGGCCACGCTACAATGAGGGAGCGCTGAGCGTTTCCCTCCTGTCAGTCCCTCTCTTCATGCTGCGCCGGGGAGGTGCGCCCTTATGGACGCACCAGCCTGGGCAGTGCTGCAGCCGCCTAAAGCTCTATATAGAGCGCTCGGGCGGCTGCAGAATGAAGGGCGCCGGCGCTCCTAGGACGCGCCGACCCTGCGCCCGGCCACCTTTGCAAACAGGCTGACAAATACCCAGGCACCAGGACCAAATAAACTAGAAAAATTAGGAAAAACCACAAAAAAAAAAAAATTACTCCTTGGTTACAGTACAAAAAAAAAAAAAAGCTCTAAGGGCTCATGTGCACGACTGATCAGCTCAGGAAACGCAGTCCATGCGTCATCTGCAGCTCCAGGAACTTACCACGGCTCCCCTGACCCAAACTGACTGTACTATAGTAATTCAATAGTTAATTATTATCTAAATCGTGGTGGTGAGTACCTTGCAGCAGCCCCTCAATGAGATATAAATTAGACTACATTCACATCTGCGTTTTCCTTTCCGGTTTTGAGATCCAGCAGAGGTTCTCAAAACCCGGGGGAAAACCTTTCAGTTTTATCCCCAATCATTGTCAACGGGGACAAAACCGAAGAGACCGGAAGGGAGTGCACCAGAATGTATTCTGTTCCCACGCCAGACATAAAACTGCTACAAGCAGTGTTTGTGTGCGGTGCAGGAACCCGAGTATGCCACCACAGACATGGGAAAAAAAAACAAAAAAAAAAAACGGATCTAGCACCATGTTCATTTCCGATATAATACAACTGGTTAGATTATGCAAACGGATCAGTTTTCCTCCGGTTTTGAGATCCTCTGCCAGATATTAAATCCGGAAAAAAAATTGCATATGTGAAAGTAGCCTATGACAGAATCCGTATCTCATTGCGGTATGCGTACACTGCAATAGACCTGCGATCAGACTGCCTGCATTATAAATTACTACGATACAGTCCAGTCAGGGGAGTTGCAGCCAACACAATGGGCGTGTTTCCCCGAGCTGATCATGGACGCTAAGGGCTCACGCACACGACCATAGTCTGTCCGCATTTTTTTGTGGAGTGGATGCAGACCCATTTATTTCAATGAGAAAAAAACGCATCCTATTCTTTTTCCATTTTGTGGACAAGGAGAAGACATTTGTAAAACAGTGTGAAAAAAAATAAAAAATGGTGGCATGCATACAGCTGGGAGTTGCAGACTGCGAAACACATACAGTCGGGGGCAGGAGCCCCAATACTGCCGATACCAGGCGCAGGGTTGCCCTTTACTCACCCCCCTATTTTCTGACCCGGTGTCCAGATGGTCTCGTTTCATGCCAGCCCTGAACAGCGCCATTAAATTAAATCACAAATTTTATTATCAAATAAATAAATATACAGGTAAAAAAAAAAAAGCGGCAGAAAGCGATTGGTAAAATATATGAAAAAGGCAAGTGCAGAAGTAAAATCTGAGACTTTAGTTAATGTAGAATCAGTCGTCCCTTACTCCGGGAAGGCTGCGCTGAGGCCAAGTGATGTACAAATAAAGTTAGTTGAAAAGAACAGTAGATCTAGTCCCACAGTGGGACGTGCTGCAGTCCGCAGATCAGACAGGACTGTGACCCAGAGTCCATATAGACAATACCATATGCCCCCACCCATGTACCGTGCTTCCTTAAGGCATCCGACCATTTCATGTGCACTCCCCAGTGCTGGATGTCCAGGGATAGAAGTATCGGGCAGCTGGATTTCAACATGTCTGATCCTTTTGTTCTCAGTGGAGAAGTTTATTGGCAGTGCCTTACTCCCCTCTCTCAGGACACATGCATGCTCAGTCAAGAGGGGGAGTAAACCGTCAGCCTGAACAGACCCGGTTCAGCATCATCGCTGCACCGGGACCTGGAAGACATTTTCTCCCTTGCATTGGACTTGTGCGTTACAAACCGATAAGCAGTCTATTGCTTACCTCACCGTAATACTGGAGGTTACATGATGGGTGCGCGTCTACACCGTGAGGGTGTGGCCCTTTAAGTGCTAACGGACTATGGAAGGCGTGTCCATCACAGTAGTACTACCAACCTCAGAGCAGCGATCCTATATACAGTCCCCGTGTTCTAGTCAGACGGCAGTCCTCTCCCGCCCACAGACAAAGCCAATAAAATCATGTTTAAGACTTAAAATACATTTGCACCCACCCATGTAATGCACCCCCTCCTGCTGCCTGCACCCAATCCCAGCAATCACGAGCAAGCCGATGGCTTTGGCCTAATTCTCTGGCGCCACCTTCTGTCCGGTCCTCCACGGTGCTGCATATAGAGCTTACGGTTACGAGCACTGTAGTTGTGACAGGGGTTTACGGGGCGTCAGGACTTTGCCGCCGATTAACCCCGATGCTTTGTCCTTCACGGCGAGGTGCCGATTCTCCTTCCCCTCCGGCTGCTGGTTCCTGAAGTAGCACGGCCGGCACACCGACTGGTATTTGTCAGCTCCACCGATGACCTCCACCTGCAGGAAGGAAGGGGTAGTGCAGCGTGAGAGAAGCCAAGAGGTTAGTCTGGAATTAGCTGTTCCTTCACGCGCATACATCATACGTGTACAAATGGGGCGGGACCTACCCACGTGGCAACTGCCATACAGCGCTTGGACCAACAACTGGGCCATACAGCACGCTCTACAGAACCATCCGCTTCCAACCCCATTGCAAAAATTTTTTAAAAATTAAGGGTCGGTCCAGTTGGCAACCACGTTCTAGTCTACTGCTTCAGCTCCTATGCAGACCAATCCGTCTCCATGGTTACAGATTACAAACAAATCCTGTGCAGTCTCATTCTTCTTGCTAACCTACAGAAAGTGGGATAATGTGTTTGTAGTCTGTTACCATGGAGACACAGGTTTGCACAGGAGCTGTATATACAAAATGGAAGATTTATTTAATTATTTTTTTAAAGTTTAAATGCATCAAAGCAATGAAGAAAATGCAAAAGTATACACGCCCTGCTAGTCACACCGGTAATGGCGTTACCTCTTTCTCGGCCCCCAGCCGTTTGGTGTACGATGCCTCCCGGTAGCACTCCATGCACACAGCGTTCAGCTTCACCACACTCTCCGCTAAGGGCACCAAGTTGAGGATGTCACCAAAAGCCTGAGAAGATGAGACAGCGGGACAACAAAGTCAGTTACTGCACCTCCAGAGGGCGCTACCGGTAATGCGTTATAGGCCACTGCAGATTTGGGAAAACCTATAAACACGTTCTCATGTTTAGACCTCACCACCTACCAGAACAAGGGTCCTTAGACCCCCGGCCCTGGAAGTGTAGGCCTTAAGGGAGCAAGCCCCTGTCCATCTCCAGGATGCACCCGGCTCCCACCTACCACATTAACGTGTCTGACACGGATGGCATGTCGCCAGGATATCCCATCAGTGTCCCAAAATGGAATAGCCCTTAAAATATCGATGTCCTATCCTCAGGTTACGTCAGATATCTGATGGGGGCCAGACTCCTAGAACCGGCCCCAATCAGCATTTGGGCTCGCGGCCTCCACAATGTCTCCTCCGTCGGTCACGTGGCCTTTCTGCATCTCAATCCCATTCAAATGAATGGAGATGCAATACCAAGCACGGCCACTATACAGGGTACGGCGCTGTGCTTGGTACAGAGGAGCCAGCAGCGGGCCCCTCAGGATAGGTGATCAATATTAAAGTCATGGACAACCCCTTTAAGCAACCAGAGAGTGAGCGGCAGGTATACCTGGGCGGGAGATGTCAGAGATGCTTCCTTTCCTCCCCCCCCAACTTTCATTTTACGCACCTTCCTCTGGAATGTACCATCCAGCGCAGCTACTATTATGGTCTTCCCCTTGTTGGCCAGGTCTTCACAGAACTCGACGACATCCGGGAACTGCGAATGTGTGAAAGTAGAGTTAGTCCTCCCTCCGGACTGACACGTCTCATGTCCCTGGGGGCCACGGAGATACTTACAAACTGACCCTCGTCGATCCCGATCACCGAGCAGGTGAGCGCCTCCGTCAACACGTCAGCCAGGTTACATGCCGAAACTGCCGACATGGTGTGTCTGTGGGGGTGACATGACGTTACATCACCAGCAGGGGGAGCTACCGAAGAACGACTTATTACTGAGATCAATGCGAGCTGGATGAATCCACCAGCAGTGAGCTCCCCCTAGTGGTGACTGCAGGTAATTAGAGTATCATTTAAAGGGCATCTGTCAGCAGTACCTATGACACTGGCAGACCTGTTACATGTGCACTTGGCAGCTGAAGGCATCTGTGTTGGTCCCATGTTCATATGTGCCCGCATTGCTGAGAAAAATGAAGTTTTAATATATGCAAATGAGCCTCTAGGAGCCACAGGGGCGTTACCATTACACCTAGAGGCTCTGCTCTCTCCCTCTGCACTTTGACAGGGACAGGCAGTGAAATCATCATCACACCTCATCCTGTCAAAGTGCAGAGCCTCTTTGTGTAACGATAACGCCCCCATTGCTCCTCAAGGCTCATTTGCATATATTAAAACATATCTAAACAATGCGGGCACATATGAACATGAGACCAACACAGATCCCTTCAGCTGCCAACAGGTCAGCCAGTGTCATAGGAACAAAACTGCTGACAGATGCCCTTTAAATAATGATAATCTACTTACCTGCAGTCACCACTAGAGGGAGCTCAATGCCGGTGGAAACAGCCCCCATTGATCAAACTAATCAGCTTTTTTTGAGGCTATGCAGGGGATTTGGAGCTCTGTGTCAGTGCAGGGTCCACCTAGCTAAAAGGGACCCCTTTAATAAAACATGGGCTGCAAATAGACATTCCCTTTAAAAGGAACACATTTGCAACTATATATATATATATATATATATATATATATATATATATATACACACACACCGTTCTCTGCATACAGCTCCCGTGCAGACCTGTGTGTCTCCATGGTTACTACAAACAGTAGCTTGCGTTGTCTGCTTGTGCCTCCTACTCTCTACAGACCAGCAAGGAGATGCAAGTGGTCTGTAACCATGGCGACACAGGTCTGCACAGGAGCTGCACACACAACGGCACTTCAAAAAAAAAAAAAAATAATTGGACCATTTCCAAAGTTTCTTAGTTTAGCAAGAAGTGGAAGGAGCTGATGGAAGTGACTACCATTTATTTCTTTGTAGTCTGTAACCATGGAAACACACAAGTCTGCATACCCAAAACGAGAAGTCTAAATATGGGGTTAGTTTTTTTTTTTTACATTTTCAGATACAATAACAAAATTGGTTGCAATAGTGTACATGCCCTCTAAATCACTGCTTCTGCCATGACGGGGGCGTGGCCTCCTTACCGGTCGTGCGTGGCCAGCTGCTCCTTGCTGTAGCGCGTGTCTTTGGCGTATTTGATCACCATGCACTTGTACTGCGCGATCTGAAACCGCCGCACCCGGCGCATCAGCTCCGTGCTGCAAACAGACCGAGAGACAGGATATCAGCATCCGTAAAACCATACTACCACCCCCATCGTCCCCGCCCGAATGAAGGAGTCTCACCTCTTCCCTGAGAACATGGGTCCAAATATCACCTGAAAGGCACAAGCAGAAGAAGGTGACCCTGAGGGAATCGCACGACTAGCAGCTCCCTAATGTGCGTCCATTAAAACGCGTTCTTATTTATGAATGGGAACACTGGGGCGTGGGAAGGGGACGAACGTGGCGGTACACTTTAAAATGACCCTAAAAAGACAAATACAGGGCGTGCAGAGCACCCACTCTGTACCAGCACCCCAGAACAGGCGCTCAGGGATGCCGACACGACCCAACCAATACAGATTTCCCCTGTGACCTGGAATATAATGCAAATTTGCGAAAATGTGGGTAAAAATGTAGTTTAAACCGCACAATTGGTCTATTTATGGCTCTTCACGCTACTAAAGGGTCTCTGACTAGGCAGGAGATAATGGAAAGACGGCTGCAGAGCCAGTTGCAAAAGTCTGCACACCCCCATACACTCCTATGAATATTGCTTTCAAAGGAGGGGTGTAAAAGTAAATGCTTACCACCAGAAAATAGCCAAGTAAGTATTCTGGAACCTAGAGGGGAGTTCATTTCGCTCCACCATGCAGTTGCAGAAGTATTCACCTCCTAAGATTTTTGCAGTGGAGCTGCATACTCACCTGGATCTGACCACGTATCTTGCTGGGGGAGCTGGGCATGATTTCGGCCACATTGAGGCAGTTCATGTCTGCGGAGCTGAGAAGACGCGAGCGGGAAAGGAGAAAGGACCGAGAAGCGCGCCAGAAAAGAATGACACTTTTCAAACCCGTTCCCGCTCTGTAGTATCAAGAGCAGCCAATCAGCTGTTCGCATTCATTCCCGCCTCCCGCTCGATAGCCAATCAGAGATAAGACAGAGGTAAGACCGTCCCAGAAAGGAACAGGTGGGACCTAAGCAACGCCCAGGGGAGGCGGGGCCAGGTATGATTGACAGCTGCTTGATCATCTTTATCGCCAAATACAACATAGTCTCGGAGGACGGACGGTATACCTGTGTTCACTGACAGATAACGCGCCGTGTGCACTGGTCTGTTGGAGACACTCCACCGTGTGTGAGAGGATACAGGACCACAGAATGAAAGCTATACATATTAGGCAGTGCACTCTGTCCTGCGCCCCCTTGTGTCCAGTGGTGGCTATCATTTTGGCTGGGGTTACACCCAGGTGCACTAGGAGGTGGACTGCAAGTTGCCCACAAATGTAATTTTTTTCCGTGTCCGTTTTTTGTTTGCGGACCGTATGTGGAACTATTCATTTAAAAAAACGGAAGTTACTCCGTGTGCATTTTATTTCCGTATGTCCGTATTTTTGTTCCACAAAAAATAGAACCTGTCCTAATATTGTCCACATTACGGGCAAGGGTAGGACTGTTCTATTAGGGGCCAGCTGTTCTGTTAAGCAAAATACGGAATGCACACGGACGTCATCCATATTTTTTCAGAATCCGTGTTTTGCGGACTACAGAATACATACAGTCGTGTGCATGAGCCCTAACAAAAGTGAATGGGGTCATATTGTGACTCGCAAGTTACCGGAACTGCTAATTGTAACTGGTGCGGGTGAGAATAGGACCCTGGTCACATGATGTAGACAGCCATGATATCGCCCTGAACAGTACTGGACAGAGAGTACCCCCATAATCAGTACTGAACAGAGAGTGCCCCCATAATCAATACTGAACAGAGAGTGCCCCCATAATCAGTACTGAACAGAGAGTGCCCCCATAATCAGTACTGAACAAAGAGTGCCCCCATAATCAGTACTAAACAGAGAGTGCCCCCATAATCAGTACTGAACAGAGAGTACCCCCATAATCAATACTGAACAGAGAGTGCCCTCATAATCAGTGCTGAATAGAGAGTACCCCCATAATCAGTACTAAATGGAGAGTGCCCCCATAATCAGTGCTGAATAGAGAGTGCCCCCATAATCTGTACTGAACAGAGAGTGCCCCCATATTCAGTACTGAACAGAGAGTACCCCCATAATCAGTACTGAAGAGAGAGTGCCCCCATAATCAGTGCTGAATAGAGAGTGCCCCCATAATCAGTACTGAATAAAGAGTGCCCCCATAATCAGTACTGAACAGAGAGTGTCCCCATAATCAGTACTGAATAGAGAGTGCCCCCATAATCAGTACTGAACAGAGAGTGCCCCCATAATTAATAGTGAACGGAGAGTGTCCCCATAATCAATACTGGACAGACAGTGCCTCCATAATCAGTACCGAAAAGAGAGTGCTCCCATAATCAGTACCAAACAGAGAGTGCTCCCATAATCAGTACCAAACAGAGAGTACCCCCATAGTCAATACTGAACATAAAGTGCCCCCATAATCAATACTGAACAGAGAGTGCCCCCATAATCAATACTGAACGGAGAGTGCCCCCATATTCAGTACTGAATAGAGAGTACCCCCATAATCAGTACTGAACAGAGTGCCCCCATAATCAGTACTGAAAAGAGACTCTTTATGAAAGCACTAAGTACCAGTCAGAGATCCCCTCCCCTCCATAATCAGTGTTGGTCAGAGTGTACTCATAATCAGTACTAGTCAGAGAGTTCCCCCATAATCAATACCACTTACAGTGCTCCTATGAAGAGTATCATTCAGATATAAACCCATATAATTGTTACCAGTCAGAGAGTGTCCTCTATAAACAGACAGTACTCCCATACCCAGTACTGGCGAGAGAGTGCTGCCATGATCAGTAAAAATTTGAGAGTGACCTTTAAACTTTACTGGTCAGAGAGTGCCCCCATAATCAGTACCAGTTATAGAGAGTGTGCCCTTATAGACAATACCGGTCAGAGAGTGCCCCCACAATCAGTATTGATGGTTACAGTCACAATAGGTACAAAGCTTGATTGTTAAGTCATAATAAGTACAACTGTCACATTTGGGTGTGGGAGGGAAACACCACACTGAACATAGGAGGGAAAGGGGTTCGGGAATAAGGCCTGGAAACTAGGGAACGGAGATGGACACCTCCTAGTAAAACCCTAATCAAAGTCCTGACTAACTACCAGTATGAACAGACCCCAGAGGTAGCTGAGTTCATACACAGGAATACCTAGTGTCCTAACTCACCCTATAGGAGCCTGGTACTAATGTCAGGACTGAGACAACCTGTTCCTCTAAAAGGAAGGACGAACAGGAGTCTCCCTCAGGCCTTAATACAAATGACAGGGTAATGCAACACACAAAATAATAACCCAAACAAAATACAAAAGGGAAAGAAAACACTTAACTTCAAGTGGCTATGGCAGCACCAGGAACTCAGCCGAGATCCACACACCAGCTAGCCACAACTCCAACAGAAGCTATAAACTGCACAGCATAGTGGGAGAAACAACAATGCATAGAGAGGGTTAAATGACCCCAATAGCCACATCTGGGAAAAGAAGGTGCGGCAAGCACCAGAAACAACACAGACGTCATTTGATCCAAATGGAAAACCTGTCAGATCAAACCACGTGTTACCAGTCTCATCTGGTATAAGGGTTGCTTGGATGGCACTCCTTGAAAGTGAGGTACGGTGCTCAATGGTAGGTATTGGTGACCATTAAAATATGTAGAAACCACGGCACTCGTATTAGTGGTGATATTAGGTGTATTTTATTTCCATCCAGAAGTCAATTTTACATACTGGCCAACGTTTCGGTCCACGTTGGACCTTGCTCACGGCCTGAAGTGAATAAGATATACAGTGTACGTTAATATACATTATGGTGCAATTTTATCTGGCTGTATAGTCTAATAGAACAAAAGTTAAGTAGCGTAGTTTATAACATCATTATGAGACAGTAGACTATCATGCAGGGGAGATAGTGGTGGTTCATGACGTGGAAGGTATGTTAAGATGCCCAAAGTGGTGTATTATTATGAACCTGCAACCGTAGGAAAAGGGATCAGAAGTTCAGAACGTACAAATTTAAGATCACAATATCAGCTTGTAGAGACTGAGCTGGTTAAGGGAAAAAATTATGGGCATGGTAAGGTATAAGCAGCATAGTTTCTCATATAGATGGTAGTCAAATACAGATACAAAACAGTTAAGCATTTAAATGGTTGAGGAAATTACCCATTGGGGTATGGCAGTCCAATGTTGAGCCCATAGTATGGGCTGGGTTGTTTCACCCACATAGGCGAGTCCACATGGGCATTTAATCAAGTAAACAACAAAAGAGGAATTGCATGTGTACAGATCTTTGGAATAATATATTTTTCCTGAGTGTGGATGTACGATTGACGGCTGCACTACTAAGGTATGCTTCTAATTGCTGCGCTCTCTGCTATTTATAAACCGCACTGTCAAGCTCTATGTTTATATACACTGCCAAGCTTTATGTATATATCTTTACCTGACCTCACCATACTATGGGCTCCACATTGGACTGCCATACCCCAATGGGTAATTTCCTCAACCATTTAAATGCTTAACTGTTTTGTATCTGTATTTGACTACCATCTATATGAGAAACTATGCTGCTTATACCTTACCATGCCCATAATTTTTTCCCTTAACCAGCTCAGTCTCTACAAGCTGATATTGTGATCTTAAATTTGTACGTTCTGAACTTCTGATCCCTTTTCCTACGGTTGCAGGTTCATAATAATACACCACTTTGGGCATCTTAACATACCTTCCACGTCATGAACCACCACTATCTCCCCTGCATGATAGTCTACTGTCTCATAATGATGTTATAAACTACGCTACTTAACTTTTGTTCTATTAGACTATACAGCCAGATAAAATTGCACCATAATGTATATTAACGTACACTGTATATCTTATTCACTTCAGGCCGTGAGCAAGGTCCAACGTGGACCGAAACGTTGGCCAGTATGTAAAATTGACTTCTGGATGGAAATAAAATTTGCCAGTCTCATCGACCTCCTGCCACCTGTCGCGGGAACGTCCGTGACAACAATGCTCTATGGTTACAGTCACAATAGATATAAAGCTTGATCGTTACAGTCACAATAGGTACAATGCTTGATGGTTACAGTCACAATATATATATATAAAGCTTGATGGTTACAGTCACAATAGGTACAATGCTTGATGGTTACAGTCACAATATATATAAAGCTTGATCGTTACAGTCACAATAGGTACAAGACTTGATGGCTACAGTCACAATAGTTACAATGCTCTACGGTTACAGTCACAATTAGTGTTGAGCGCGAATATTCGAAAAGCGAATTTTTTTAGCGAATATCGGCACTTCGCTAATTCGCGAATATTTCGAATATAGCGCTATAAATTCGCTATTTCGAATATTCGTTTTTTTTTTTTTTTTTTTAGTTATATTTTTTTCTTTCCCACTTCCCAAAAGTAGTTCTTACCTGTCATGAGGATTCCTGGCTTCCTGGCTGCTCCAGTCAGTGCCCGTTGCCGCTTCTGCCGACTTCCGTGCTCATGGGCGTCCCCTTCCATGGGAAAATCTCTATATACTAAAATGTACTGTCGGATTTGAGGAATTACGTTGAAATCGCAATGCGATTAATTCAAGTTATATTAATCGCATTGCGATTACAACTTAGCACTGCTATCTTACATAGGCTAGAATTAACGAATATGGAATATATAGCTATGCACTAGCAGTGCTAAGTTGAAATCGCTAATGCGAATACTTTAAGTTAAATTAATCGCATTGCGATTTCAACTTAGCACTACTGCTATATTCCATATTCGTTAACTTCGTTAATTCTAGCAAGCTGACCCATTATAAACCCAGCTCTAAGTTGAAATCGCAATGCGAATACTTTAAGTTAAATTAATCGCATTGCGATTTCAACTTAGCACTGCTGCTATATTCCATATTCGTTAACCGTTAATTCTAGCAAGCTGACCCATTATAAACCCAGCTCTAAGTTGAAATCGCAATGCGAATACTTTAAGTTAAATTAATCGCATTGCGATTTCAACTTAGCACTGCTGCTATATTCCATATTCGTTAACTTCGTTAATTCTAGCAAGCTGACCCATTATAAACCCAGCTCTAAGTTGAAATCGCAATGCGATTAATATAACTTGAATTAATCGCATTGCGATTTCAACGTAATTCCTCAAATCCGACAGTACATTTTAGTATATGGAGACGTTCCCATGGTGATGGGGACGCTCCATGAGCACAGAAGTTATGGTTGGCTTGGTAGAATTAGCGAGGATGGCGAATATGACGAATGTATTCGTCATATTCCTCAAAGCGAAGATAACGAAGTATTCTACATCTTCGTTTTAGCAACCTATTCGTCAACCTCGCTAATTCTAGCAATCAAATAGGAAGGTTGACTTACCAGACAGCTGTGTTAAATTCGCTATGCGATTTTTTTTTTTAATAAATAGAATACTTATAATAATATTATCATATCAAGTAATATAATTATTGTATTAAAAAAAAAAAATCGCATAGCAATTTAACACAACTGTCTCTATAGTCAACCTTCCTATTTGATTGCTAGAATTAGCGAGGTTGACGAATAGGTTGCTAAAGCGAGATGTAGAATACTCGTTATCTTCGTTTTGAGAATATGACGAATACATTCGTCATATTCGTCATCCTCGCTAATTCTAGATATGAAACCAATAGGAAAGTAGCCTTAAGTACAAATCGCAATATGCGATTATTTAAATCGCATTTTAATCGCGATAACTAGAAAAAATGACGAATATTCGATTTCGACGAATACGAAACGAATATTCATTCGAATATTCGCGAATTTCGTCGAAATCGAATATGGCACCTGCCGCTCATCACTAGTCACAATAGATATAAAGCTTGATGGTTGCAGTCACAATAGGTCCATTGCTTGATGGTTACAGTCAAAATAACTAGATAGCTTGGTGGTTACAAGTCTTTGAAAGGCACAGGGCTAGGTGGTTATCAATGACAACAGTTTTTCTCAGACATGGCAGTTCCAGTGAGATCGCTAAGAAAATGAGAGGAACCAAGTATAGAGCATTAGGGACGAGCTCTGGGAGCAACCAGAATCCCTAAACAGCCAGCTCCTGTGCCAGTCTTACCACCAGCTTCTTCACCATCCACTACATCTTGGGTAGGGACAGAGTAGGTTTTATAACTTCTTATTTCATTTTAAAGATTCATTTTATCTATTGTTCTTTTTCAGTTATTTCATTCCGGGTAGATATTCATTGGAATAGAATGACTGATAGGACATCCAGAATCTTTCCTGTGCCTGTGACCACTATGTCACCTATCTTCTCTGCTCCTTTTAACATTATAGTTGGGTCTAGCGCTGTTATAAGGGGGTTATAAAGGGGTACTCTGTGCTTACTGTCCTTCCATAATGATTCAATCCTCTCTAAACCTTACAGCATCCTGCATGGACCTGGATATGATAGCCTTCTCCATTTGGTGGTCCCGACAACAGTCCCTGCCCGAAACACCTGCTGTACCTGGTCATTACGAAGGTCACCAAAAAGTAGACAACACAGACACCATTATGAGAGAGCAGCGTATACTCCTGAAAGCGAGAGACGACCCATTCCTATGCCACTTCTGTGCCGTAGTCTCAGGAGCGGCCATATTTAATCACAAATTATCTCTTCTGGTGGAAGACTAGGAGCTTTGTTTGGAACTGACCTGAATGTCTGCAAGGTAAGGTAAGAAAAAGGATAATACGCAGGGGGGTGTAAAATTACTTCTGAAGTCAGGGGTGTAGTTAGAAGAGGGTAGTTACAGGGCTAGAGCACTGAATTGAACTTTCATTCTGCCAGGTTCTGCTCTTGCAAGTGCCCAGGAGGTGGAGCTTCCCTGTGAAGTGCTCTCTGCATTGAACTTCTTCACAGCCCCTCCCCTCTACCCTGAGTAATAGCTGTGGTGGATGCTACATGTGTCACTCAGTCTTGATGGGAGGAGCAGTAAGGCGGCTCAACGCAGAGAGCACTTCATAGTGAAGCTCCGCCTCCTGGAAACTTCAGAATCAAAGTTCATATTCACATTACTTCTGATAATCAAAGCTCCGCAAAAGGTATGCTTTTCCTGCTCACCCAGCCCCTAGCCAACATACCTTGACCAAAATATGGTTAAAACTCCTGCCAGACTCCCTTTGAAGGGGTTGTACATGAATTACTGCTATTGCCTATCCACAGGACAGGTAATAAATGTATGATCGATCTGAGCAGTGATAACGGCATGGATCACAAGAACGAGTTATTGCTATTAGCTATTGCTCCATTTACTTCATTTAATTTTCATTTACTTCACTTTACAATGAAACTCCGCTTCCTGGACACTTGAAGGAACAGAACCTGTCAGAATGAAAGTTCATATTCACACTACTCCTGATAATAAAGCTCCACAAAAGGTGTGTTTCCCCTTCTCTTCCCAGCCCCTACCTAGTGCTATCAGTAGTCTAACATGGTCAAAATTGCTGACGGGCTCCCTAAATTCCCACATCTACACTGGTGGGTTAAGATGTGGCTTACAAGAAGTACACAGGAATTGAGCCAATCCCCCGGAAAGTCAAGTTATAACAGCAGCTACATTTTTCTGCTTTATTATGGACTCTTTGGGCTATTGTGGAACTGTGTTGATGTACAGTTATTTCATATGTAAGGAACAGCGATGGGGGCAATGTTCACCCCATAAAATGGCAATTTATTTCTGGCCTTCTATTGATGACATGAGATCAAGGCTTGCGTATTTTAGTTTGTCTTAATGGCAATGTGGTGAATGTGACCTTAACCGATATTTTGATTATGCAATACAAAAGGCTGTGGTCTGCACACAATTGTTACACACATTTAATTCCAACCTTGTATCCACATTGTACAAGGCATAACATTATTCTGCATACCATGGTCTGGTTAACAAGTCGGTAGAGCACTTGGATTATGCCACGTGGCAGCGGGCTCCTGATTGGAGCTTGGATGTCACGTGCACTCCTTACGTTTATATTAATGGCGGTCAGCTCATAAAATAGTTTAGTGCGGAAACTCATTTGTTGACTCGTCAGGTGCACTTGGGTCAAGGTAAATATGTTTATAATACTTACCCACAAACTCTACTGACTCACTACACCTAGAAAAATCAAAAGCGAAACGGAATTGAGTTTTGAGGAAGCGGTGAGCCGATGTTCTGTCTCCGGTTCCAGTCCGTACTACCTGTAGTGTAGCTATAGGGTTAGTTATAGGTTGCAACCAGGTTGCGAAATAATGGGGGTGCAGGCTTCGGTCAGCAGAGTTAGTAACTTGGAACCGTGTAGTTTTGCTAGTTTTGTCACCTGGGTTTCTAAGGTTGTTACTCAGCTTTCTCTAACACCAACATTTTAAAACCTGATTAATGTAAAAAATATAAACCAGGCATCATGTAGGACAGGACAATCTCTTTGTATGATGTAGATACTTGTAATGGCATTGCTGGGTTTGACAAGTGTGAGAATTTTTTTTATGTACTCAGTGTTGGACTGGTGTACTTAGGGCCCACCAGGGTAACTGATTCTCTGGGCACACCTTAGGTCTCCTGGACACAAACTTATTTTTTTTCCATGTCTGTACCGTTCACTTCACTTCAATAGGGCAGAGTACACCAGTAGGAGGCTGCATCACTGTGCAATACTGCCACCTAGTGGCTACAATAATTATCTCTCCTGAGAAACAAGAAATAATTACTTCTCCGTCTTTTCTCTGGGTGCAGGAGACTGGGGGCCTACCAAGGAATTCCCCGCCTCCCCGGTGGGCCAGTCCAAGCCTGCATGTAGTTGCCCCTGAGCACACTTTTTCTGAACACGTACTGTAAGGAATTGACACGCTAATGTAAGTCAACTTGCTTCCATCCAGGACGCATTTAGCTCCTTCTGTAGAAGACACCTTCAGAACCGATCTCCTGACTGCAATGTTCAAGCCCGCTCTGCTTTACGCCTACGCTCTGCACTGTACATTGGCCTCAATATGCGGCAAAGGTAAGTGCCAGATATGACGTGAATTTACTTCAGCAATGAAATGCGGAACCATGGGTTATACAACAGGCTCAGCTTCCACCTGCATGGGGTGGTTAGATTAATTCCTGACTGTAACGGTTGAAGAGTAGACTTCATTTTCTTCAGAACAGTGGTACAAAATAATCCTTGATGGTTAAACACATGGTGTGGTGCGATAAACTTGGTGGTTGCAGGTCACTCTTGGTGGTACCAAACACTTGAACGTTGCAGCACTTAACGCTCTTGAACTATTTTTAGTAGTCCAGATGATAGTCCACCAAGAGTCATCTAGCACCCAAAGTGGTTGATAGCATTTGCCTGTCCTCATGCCACAGTGAATTTATGGGTGGCTACCCCTTGCCATAGCCTGTCCAGCCTAGGCAATTTTCTCAGGGTCACACCAACCACTTTGTATAGATGTTCTTCTATGGGTTCCTGTGACTGCTAAGCCACTATCTTTCACAGAACTTACTCCCAACCACTCGTGGTGAGAGGGCAAGCATGCCTTCTGATATGATAAAGACTATCGAAGGGAAGATGGATAGTTGACTTAACTTTGTGGCTAGGATTGTTGCTCTGTGAACCTTCATCACAATCCAAGTTCCAGAGAAAGTCTCACCAAGAAACTGCCTATACTTTGCTCCTTACATCCTGCCCTCAGTCCTGACTAGTTTTCCAGTTACTGCACCAGTAAAACATGGTTTCATCAGACCACAGAATCTTGTTTCTTGTGATTTGAGAGTCCTCAAAGTGGCTTTCTTCCAGAAATCTTGGCAGACCCGGCCATGGGTTGGGTCTGGTATTGCAGTATTTATGTGAATGGGGTGTATGGATTCACTACTTATCTGGACAATATATCTGATGTGTATCTGAATACTGTAGTCACTATTTATCTGTACATGATGAGACAGTATATCTCTCAATACTTTACCCATTACCTTTCTGGACAGTCTATGTAATCTTTTTCTGGACGCTATATGGCAATAGCTCTGAATTCTGTAATGTATGCATATCTGGATAATCTACAGTGCCTTGAAAATGTACTCATACCCCTCGAACTTTTGCACATTTTTTCACATTACACCCACAAACTTCATTGCATTTTATTGGGATTTACATGGTAGACCAACACAACGTAGTAAGTATGTTTGAAGTGAAAAGAAAATGATACATGGTTTTCAAAAATTGTAATAAAAGTCTGCAAAGTGGAGTGTGCATTTGTATTCAGCCCCCTGTACTCTAAAACCCCTAAATAAAATCCATTGTGACCAATTCTCTTCAGAAGTTACTTAATTAGTTAATAGAGCCCACTGATGTGTAATTTATTCTTAGTATAACTACAGCTGTTCTGTGAAGGCCTCAGAGGCTTGTTAGAGAACATTAGTGATCAAACAGCATCATGAAAACCAAGGAACACACCAGACAGGTCAGGGATAAAGTTGTGGAGAAGTGTAAAGCAGGGTTAGGTTATAAAAAAAACAATATCCCAAGCTCTGAACATCTCATGGAGCATTGTTCAATCCATCATCTGAAAATGGAAGGAGTTTGGCCTAACTGCAAACCTACCAAGACATGCTTGTCCACCTAAACTGAGAGCACTAATTAGAGAAGCAGCCAAGAGGCTCATGGTCACTCTGGAGGAGCTACAGAGATATACGGCTCAGGTGGGAGAATCTGTCCACAGGACAACTATTTGTTGTGTGCTCCACAAATCTTCCCATAAGAAGTCCCGTTTGCAGATGTGGAAGAAGGTGCTCTGGTTAGATGAGACCAAAGTTGAACTTTTTGGCCTAAATGCAAAATGCAACCTGAAACATGGTGGTGGGAGCATCATGCTGTGCAGATGCTTTTCTTCAGCAGGGACAGGGACATAACGGATCCGTTATTGTGGCCATAGACTTCTAATATGACGGAATGCCTCTTATAGGCTTCCGTGGCGCATGCCGGAATCCGTAACGGAACTTACATAACCCGAAGCGGAACTTGCTAATTGCAAGCTCTCTTATCCCGATTTACCTATACCCCTCATTTACAATCCAGGCGTATATGTGTCGCGCGATGGTCTACATCCAAATCCTATTTATCAACCTAATTGTAGTTCGCGCGTTCTGAGTCACGTCTTTCATTAACCCTATTAGGAGCAAGCCATTTTTCACCTTTGTGACCAGGCCTAATTTTGCAAATCTGACATGTGTCACTCTATGTGCTAATAACTATGGAATGCTTTTAGTTATCCCAGTGCCGATGTAATGGCTAACCTCCGGCACTCCAGCTGTGGTAAAACTACGGCTCTCAAGATGTACACTTCCTTGGTTGTTCTCAGAACTCCATAGAAAGGAATAGAGCATGCTGGGAGTTGTAGTTTCACCACAGCTGGAGTGCCGGAGGTTAGCCATCACTCAATCCAATCTGACATTGTTTTCTTGTGACATCTTATACTTAATGTTAGGGTTAAATTTGGGTCGATATGATTTTCCTTTGTATTATAAAAAATTTAAAATTTACAGAAAATTCGGAAAAAAGTGCAATTTTATAATTTCTGCACATTAACCCTTTCTACCCCAGAAGTTTCTTTTCTATTTTCGTTTTGCGCTCCCTGCCTTTCCAGAGCCATGACTTTTTTATTTTTCCGTTCACATGGCCGAACGAGGGCTTGTTTTTTGCGGGACTGGTCAGTAAAGATCCGGTGATACCACATATATGTATTATTATTATTTTTTTGCGTTTTTATACTGAAAAAATAAAACCTGAAAACATTTTTTTTCTTTCAGTCACTATATATTGACCCCTGTTACTTTTTTGTGTTTATGTACACGGAGCTAAGTGAGGGCTCATTTTTTGCGGGGCAACCTGTACTTTTAATTTATGCCATTTTGGGGTGTGTATGACTTTTTGATCACTTTTTATTTAATTTTTTTAGAAGGTAAAGTGTGCAATTTTGTCAGTATTTTTAATTTTCATTTTTTTATGGGGTTTTCTATGTGGATAGAATAGTTTTATTCTGTGGGTTGATATGGTTGTGGCAATAACAAATTTGTATTGTTTGTTTTCATGTTGTATTACTTTTATATTATAAAATCACTTTTTATTAAAAAGCTTTTTTTTTGTGCATTGACATAACTAAGACCCATAACTTTTATTATTTTTTAGTCAACATAGTTGTATGAGGGCTTATTTTTTTTGCGGGATGGGCTGTAGATTATTTTGGGATACATATCACTTTTTGATCACTTTTTCTTAAATTTTTTTGGAGAGGTGAGGCAAAAATTAAAGCAATTCCGCCATTGTTTTTTATTTTATTTTTTAACAAGGTTCACCACGCGAGATTAGTTCCATGATCATTTTATAGATAACAATGATGTGTATGATGCGTATTTTTTTAATTTTTTTCAATTTTAAATTCTTACAAATGAACTGATATGGGAAAAGGCAATTTTTTAATAAATTTATTCTTATTTTTTTTTATTTGTTATTATGGCCTCACGACCGGCCAGTGGAAGTTTTTGGGGATGTATTTTGTGCTGTGGGCAGTATTTTGTGATGGACTGTGGTATTTGGCTCTGTTGGGGTGGTCTAATGTGCCGTTATATGGTATTGCTAGCCTTGCCTTCCATCACTTTTAGTAGTTTTTTTTTCCAGGGCCGCTTTAAGTTCCCAGTCCGCCCCTGGCTGTTACAGCGGACGTTTGCTTCTGATGGGGGCGGCTCAGGAACAGACCCGCCGCATCAGATACAGGGGGACCACACGGGGGTCATCAGGAGGCACGGCAGCATTGGGGGAACTGGGCACAGGGGGCACCAGGCTGCACAGGCACAAGGGGCAGTACAGGCTCTGTAACACTTGTAAGGTATTGTTTGCTATTAGCGGGGTCGCTGCATCTCCTGGACCTATAGGTCTATTTTATGACAGACTGCTAGCTGGCGTGACATGTGCCATTATTTTTAAACTCAGACCCAACACAGGTCTAAACCCGGATTGCAGTTCTAAGTGTAGAATTCTTGAACTCTTGTACTAAAGCTCAGGTTGTGTTAATAATGTCGCAAAAGAAACCGCAAATAAAAGATGCGCCAAACTAGTGACACAAATAGAACAAAAACAGAGAATAATAAATGACCCCCGTACTTGCTTCTTTGTGTTGGTCTATCACATAAGATCCCAATAAAAACACATTTGAGCTTCTCGGTATAACATGAAAAAATGGGGAAACATTCAAGGGGTATGAAAACTTTTTGAAGGCATGGGGGGGTCGTCATTTCAGTTTTAGCCTCAGGCAGCAGTAAGTCTAGTTGCACCCCTGGTTAAGGATATAATCAGGGGTGCACCTAGCCTTTCTGCTGACTGAGGCAAAAACTGAAATGACGCCCTCTCCCCCATGCCAAATTCTCAACCTAACCCCTTCCCTCCAGCCCTACTGTTAAGGCATACTTGGAAAACATTACATACAGGTCTACAAATTATACTGGTTAATATAGCGATACAGTTGAATATGCAGAGATGAAAGCGCTCATTGCCCAAGGCCTTTCCGCTGCCCCCCTCTTACCCCAACCTGGTGATGCCTGAGGCAATCGCCTCACCTCGCCTCATTGGCGGTGCGCCCCTGGATATAATAAGGCAGTAATGTGCAGATAACAAGGGGTACAGCTCATGTTTCTATAACTGAATGAACAGCTATTCCCCATAGTCTCACCAAATCGATGACTTTCGGTCCTGACTAGCAGGAAGAGCAGCTCTGGAGGACATACTGTTCCCCTCACAGATATAGTGATGCAGTGAAGAACATAGAAATGCTGCGCAGTACGTGGAGACGAAATGCAATAACCGTTTTGTTCCTCTTTTAGGTGACAATACAGATATTGAAATTTACCAGCATCCCTTGGAGGTGGAGGCGAAGTATGGTGATAATGTCACCTTTACTTGTATCATACCTAAGAAGTACAATGTCAGCATCATATTTGTCAGAAAGGATTCCATTAAAATGATGATAAGAAACGGATCGCTCCTTCTTTATGGAGAGAACAACATCTTCTTCAGTGGGACAAATCATAATTTTACGGTAACAGTCTCAGTAAGAAATCAATCGGACTCAAATACTTACTACTGTGACGCCAGCGTGCAAGGACTGGCCTCGGAGGTCTGTGGAGCTGGGACATTTGTCAAGATCCTAGTCACAGGTATGTGCCCTTAACAGCTCAGGATCCTTTAAGAGCCATGGAAACCTTCAGGGACTATTTATTTTATGATAGAATTTTACTCATTTTGGTTTAAATTTTTTTTTTTCAATTGGTCTTTATTAAAAATGTTCAGCCATTTTCGAGATAAAAGGTTTACAAAAATCAGACTCTTTGCAGAGTATCACTTGTCAGTCCAAACTGATATGAATATAGCTTAAATGAGTGTTTTTAAGGCAGCGGATCGGCCTGGAGGGAAGGGGTTAGGTCAAGAATTTGGCATTGGGGCGGGGGCTGCCGTTTCAATTTTTGCCCCAGACAGAAGGAAGGCTGTGTGCTTCCCTGCCACTTGCCACAAAGCACTGAAATCTTGCACCAAGGGCCCATGAGCCTTTAGCTACGCCCCTGGAGTAGTGATACTATGCAAACAGACTGATTTTTTAACCCTTGTAACTCAAAAACAGCTGCACATTTTTAATAAAGACCAGTCGAAAAAATTATTATTTTTTTAGCCTAAAATGCCTAAAATGCAATCATAAAAAATTGCCTCTAATGAGTCCTTAGCCTTTAAGCCATTTTATTGTCAGTTTGATACAGATGGAGCCGTCAGAGCAGCTCCCTGACGGGTGTGCTGTAACACAGAATGAAATAGTCTCTGGATATGCTGAAAGTGAAGTTTTTTTAAATAAAAAAACTATTAAAATAATGATTTTAAGCACAAAATAAAAAAAATGCAATGCTATAAAAATGCCCTCAGAGGTGTCTATAGCTTTTAAAGGACAGGTGATAAGTGTCTTATTGCTGGAGATCCCACAGTTGGGACCCCAGCCGATCGCGAGAACGGGAGACCCTAGTGCCCTATTTGAATGGGGCGGCAGTCACACGTGCGTAGTTTCTTCATTCAATCTTTGATGTCCCATAGACTCTGAGTGGAACGGCAGTGCGCATGTGTGACAATCCGGCCCTCACTTCTTGAGATTGGTCGGAGTCCCAGCGGTCCGACGCCTGACGATCAGACACTTATCACCTACAAATTACCAATGTGGCCGAGTTGAGTTTGCTGATCTTGACCATTGATGCCATTTATGATGATATTATTCAAACCTACTAACATCTTAAAAGAGCACTCCAGCTAAAATGGACGCACTGTGTTATGCCGAAGCAGAGCCAGTGGCGTAACTAGAAATATCTGGGCCCCACAACAAATTTTTGAATGCTCCCCCGCCCCCAGCAACTTCTTCGCGAACCCTTCCTTCCATCAAACCCCCACTTCTGTGGCTAGTCAAGATCGCTCTCTTAGATGAGGCCCGGCAGCCGCTCCGTCCTTTTCCTTCAGTGTCACTGTATATAATGTCATTGTATAATACTGTTGAGGGGCCCTGACAATAAAATGTTTTAGTCCTCTTTTTGGGTGGGCCCCTTCTGAGTTCGGGCCCCAAAGCAGCCGCTTCCCCCTATAACTACGCCCCTGGGCAGAGCTTGACAACCATATTCTGTCTCTGTCCTTTCAAACTTTGTGTCATGCTCCACCCCCTGCACTAGGCAAACAGGCTATCAGATTAACAGAGTTAAGAGGATCCATTTTTGCTCAGAATATTCTTTTAAAAAGTTCTACTGTTGTTTTTTTCATTAACCCCTTAACATTCACATTAAATTTGGAAGAAAAACCTCAGTTTGGGGAATAGAAACCATTTAAGGTACTCTATTGAATAACTTTTATTCATATTTGGAGGGACTGGGCAGGAATGAAAAAACACCAATATTGCCTTTTTATTTTAATTTTAAGTTTATAGTATTTACCATGTAATAATTGGGTATTAATTTTATAGTATAGGCTGTTATAGATATTGCATCTTTATATTTTTTTTTAACCAGCTCTGGACCGCTGAACGCACGGATGCGTCCAGGCGGCGGCTGGTTTACTCCTCCTGGACGCATCCGCGCGTCATTTCGCGAGACGCGAGATTTTCTGTGAACGCGCGCGCTCACAGGATCGCGTCGGGGAGAAGTTAAACTACAGCCTGCCAGCGCTGATCATGCGCTGGCAGGCCGTAGAAGTTAAAAAAAATCCATATAAGACGCTGTTTTGTTAACAGCATCTGATATGCCTGCTGCTCGTTCCTCTGGTGGTCCCTTTTGCTTGGGACCACCAGAGGAAACATATGTAAGTGCACCAATCACCACACAGACCCCCCCATCCAACCCCCCCCCCTCTGCCACCGATTAACCCCTGATTAACCCTTGATCACCCCATGTCACCCCCCTGATCACCCCCTGTCACCCCCCCCTGTCACTAATCACCCCCCTGTAAGGCTCATTCAGACGTCCGTATGTGTTTTGCGGATCCATGGATCCGCGGATCTGCAAAACACGGACACCGGCAATGTGCTTTCCGCATTTTGCGGATCTGCACATTGCCAGAACTATATAGAAAATGCCTTTTCTTGTCCGCAATTGCGGACAAGAATAGGACATGCTCTATCTTTTGCAGAGCTGCGGCCGGATGTTTGGGGGCCCAAACCCGGAAGTTCGCGGCCGCAGCTCTGCAAATGCTGATGCGGCGAGCACATAGTGTGCTCTCCGCATTACCGCCGGCCCCATTCACACTAAATGGGTCTGCATCTATTCCGCAGAATTGCGGAATAGATGCGGACATTTTTGCGGACGTGTGAATAGGGCCTTACTTCTTTTTTTTTTTTTTTTGCACATTTTTTGGCAGAGATTTTTTCATCCACATTGATTGAGGCGAATGAGGAAATCTGTGCCGTTCATTTTTTTTTTTTCAGCCCGGAGGCTGAACGGAAAAAAAAAATCTCATTACCCGTATGCTCAATATAAGGAGAATCGCAGATACTCCTAATGCTGGCCATACGTGTAATGATTGCGGAGACCCTAAAATGCCAGGACAGTATAAATACCCCACATGTGACCCCATTTTAGAAAGTAGACACCTCAAGGTATTCCGTGAGGGGTATGGCGAGTTCATGTAAAATTTTATTTTTTGTCACAAGTTAGTGGAATATGAGACTTTGTAAGAAGAAAAAAAAAAAAGTCAATTTCCGCTAACTTGTGCCAAAAAAAAAATCTTCTATGAACTCGCCATGCTCCTCACGGAATACCTTGGGGTGTCTTCTTTCCAAAATGGGGTCACATGTGGGATATTTCTACTGCCCTGGCATTTTAGGGGCCCTAAAGCGTGAGAAGAAAAATGCGTAAAAATGCCCTCCTAAAAGGTACTCATTGGAATTTGGGCCCCTTTGCGCATCTTGGCTGCAAAAAAGTGTCACACATGTGGTATCGCCGTACTCAGGAGAAGTAGGGCAATGTGTTTTGGGGTGTGTTTTTACATATACCCATGCTGGGTGAGAGAAATATCTCTGTAAATTGTCAACTTTGTATAAATTTTTTTCAAAAGTTGTCATTTACAGAAATATTTCTCACACACAGTATGGATATATATAAAAATACACCCCAAAACACATTGCCCTACTTCTCCTGAGTACGGCGATACCACATGAGTGACACTTTTTTGCAGCCTGGGTGCGCAAAGGGGCCCAAATTCCCATGAGTACCTTTTAGGATTTCACAGGCCATTTTTATGCATTTGGAGTCCAGACTTCTTCTCACGCTTTAGGGCCCCTAAAATGCCAGGGCAGTACAAACACCTCACATGTGACCCCATTTTAGAAAGAAGACACCCCAAGGTATTCCGTGAGGGGCATGGCGAGTTCATAGAAGATTTTTTTTTTTGGCACAAGTTAGCAGAAATTGGCTTTTTTTTTTCTTACAAATTCTCATATTCCACTAACTTGTGACAATTCCGCCCAAAATGCCAGAACAGTAAACACACCCCACAAATGACCCCATTTCGGAAAGTAGACACCCCAAGGTATTCACTGAGGGGCATAGTGAGTCCGTGGGAGATTTTTTTTTTTTTGCCAGAAGTTAGCAGAAATGGAAACTTTATTATTTTTTTTTTCCCTCAGAAAGTGTCATTTTCCGCTAACTTGTGAAAAAAAATGAAATGATACATGAACTCACCATGCCCCTCCGCGAATACTTTGGGGTGTCTTCTTTCTAAAATGGTGTCATTTGGGGGTATTTATACTATCCTGACATTCTAGCACCTGAAGAAACATGACAGGCGCTCAGAAAGTCAGAGCTGCTTCAAAATGCCGAAATTCACTTTTTGCACCATAGTTTGTAAACGCTATAACTTTTACCCAAACCAATAAATATACACTTATTGGATTTTTTTATCAAAGACATGTAGAACAATAAATTTAGAGAAAAATTTATATAGAAATGTAGTTTTTTTGAAAAATTTTACAACAGAAAGTGAAAAATGTCATTTTTTTGCAAAAATTTCGGTCATTTTTGATTAATAGCAAAAAAAGTAAAAATGTCAGCAGCAATAAAATACCACCAAATGAAAGCTCTATTAGTGAGAAGAAAAGGAGGTAAAATTCATTTGGGTGGTAAGTTGTATGACGGAGCAATAAACGGTGAAAGTAGTGTAGTGCAGAATTGTAAAAAGTGGCCTGGTCATTAAGGGGGTTTAAGCTAGGGGGGCTGAAGTGGTTAAATAATAAAAAGAAGAGGATTTTTAAAAATACATTTTTATACTTTGGAAGTTTTTTCAATTCTCCTGTACATTTTATTTTACTTTTTACATTTTATTTTTGTCACAAGTAGGAAGGGGAAAACATGAGTTGAAGGAGGACATGTGTCATGGAGCAGGGGGTGGAAGAGGACAGGTCACATCAAGAACACTGTGCCGAAGATTTTTTTAAACTTTATTTAACGTTCCAAGTTTCAGGGTTATTATTTACTGGAATCACAAAAATAAACGTGGCCTAAATGGGTGGGACTGCTCCAGACCCCAAACACTGTGGCGTGTTTCTAACTGGGGGGACAGTTCCTCCGCATGTGGTTCGCAGCGAACGGCTATCCCCAGCAAAAATTGCATACAATGGAGGATACCGGCGCGAACCACAAGCACCACACAAACATCCTACACAAAATAAAACAATGTGCGGATGAAAATATATAAACACATAAATCACAGAAAAAAGATGCACCACATGGATAAGCAACTGACAACACTGGCTAATCCATGTGGTGCATCTTTTTTCTGTGAGTTATGTGTTATTATTTACTGGCATCCCCTGCGCCATCCATATGAGAGTGGCTGTGCCTCGTACTGCAGCTCTGCCCATTCAACTGACTGTGGCTCAGTCGGACTGGGCTGCAGTACCAGGCTCATCCACACTGGAGCGCTGTGGCACCGTCTCACAGAAGTCAGCCCACCACTGGTCATATGTCCTATCCTAGAGGATAAGAGTTGTCCTGCAGTCTCATGTAACACCTCATAATACTACATACAGCACAATATATAGTAAATATATGTTCTTTATGTTTCTAGTATTTGATCTATTAACTTTTATTCTTATGTCTCTTGGCAGCAAATGGATCCTTATTTAAAGGGCATGGCATTCTAATAACTCTAGGGATTCTGGTTTCGTTTGTTCGCTTGTAGGCCTATCTGTATACTGCATATTGGTGAGTATGCGAAGACTCGAGCTTCACCATGCACTGAATGTATACATACTCTATACATATAGTTTAGGGTACACAGGGAAAACCATAGAGAAGACCCTAACATGAAACTATGTGGATTAGGTGCTGCCCGCCGCTATCAGCTCCCTGCTAGTACAGATCAGCTCTGTCTGCAGCTCCAATCTGTCACAGCCTGTATTCGGAGCCTCCACTGCAGACTCTGTCACATTTTACAGCTACAAGCTGGAGCTAGTGAGGTGAGTAAAGCGCTGGACACCACGTATAAAGCATGACCCCTACTCTACCCTAGATCACCAGGGATGCTGATAATAAACCCTTCTCTTTCCTAGATGACAAGGGATCCTGGACTTAGACTTCTAACAGTGGTGTAACCTGAGGCTTCTAGGCCCTAATGCAAAGTCTGTAACAGGGCCACCTACCTACCATATAATATTTTTGACTGGTATCTTCTGAAAGAGGGACTATTGCGCCCCTTCAGGCTCCAGATCAACTGCTACCTGTGTGCTGCCTATAGCTATAGCTACGCCTCTGACTTCCATGGATGCTGAACAGGTCCTTTCTTACCCTAAAGAACCAGCGATGCAGAGAATAACCACTTCTCTGTCCTAGACCCCTGGGCTATTACCATACGTTCTGTAGGCAACCAGGGGTGTTGGCATTTATCCTTTTCATACCTAAAACATCCAGGGATTGTGGCATATATACATGGCAGAATACTAACTCTCCTTAACCACTTCAGCCCCCCTAGCTTAAACCCCCTTAATGACCAGGCCACTTTTTACAATTCTGCACTACACTACTTTCACCGTTTATTGCTCCGTCATACAACTTACCACCCAAATGAATTTTACCTCCTTTTCTTCTCACTAATAGAGCTTTCATTTGGTGGTATTTCATTGTTGCTGACATTTTTACTTTTTTGCCATTAATACAAATTTAACGACATTTTTGCAAAAAAATGACATTTTCACTTTCTGTTGTAAAATTTTTCAAAAAAACTACATTTCTATATAAATTTTTCTCTAAATTTATTGTTCTACATGTCTTTGATAAAAAAAATCCAATAAGTGTATATTTATTGGTTTGGGTAAAAGTTATAGCGTTTACAAACTATGGTGCAAAAAGTGAATTTCAGCATTTTGAAGCAGCTCTGACTTTCTGAGCGCCTGTCATGTTTCTTCAGGTGCTAGAATGCCAGGATAGTATAAATACCCCCAAATCACACCATTTTAGAAAGAAGACACCCCAAAGTATTCGCGGAGGGCATGGTGAGTTCATGTATCATTTCATTTTTTCACAAGTTAGCGGAAAATGACACTTTCTGAGAAAAAAAATAAAAAAAAGTTTCAATTTCTGCTAACTTCTGGCAAAAAAATAAAAATCTCAGACGGACTCACTATGCCCCTCAGTGAATACCTTGGGGTGTCTACTTTCCGAAATGGGGTCATTTGTGGGGTGTGTTTACTGTTCTGGAATTTTAGGCGGGGCTAAATTGTGAGCCGCCATGTAAAATCTAAAGGTACTCGTTGGAATTTGGGCACTTTGCACCCAGGCTGCAAAAAGTCTCACTTATGTGGTATTGCCGTACTCAGGAGAAGTAGGGCAATGTGTTTTGGGGTGTATTTTTACATATACCCATGTTGGGTGAGAGAAATATCTCTGTAAATTGTCAACTTTGTATAAAATTTTTTAAAAGTTGTCAGTTTACAGAGATATTTTCACACAAAGTATGGGTATATATAAAATACACCCCAAACACATTGCTCTACTCTCCTGAGTACAGCACCACATGTGTGCCATTTTGCAGCCTAGGTGCTAAAGCCCTAAAACTAATGAGTAACTTTAGGATTTCACAGGAGCATTGTTACGCATTTGGATTCCAGACTTCTTCTCACGCTTTAGGGGCCCCTAAAATGCCAGGACAGTATAAATATCCACATGTGACCCCATTTTGGAAGAAGACACCCCAAGGTATTCCATGAGGGGTATGGTGAGTTCATGTAAAATTTTATTTTTGTCACAAGTTAGTGGAATATGAGACTTTGTAAAAAACTAAAATAAATAAAAAAATCAATTTCCACTAACTTGTGCCAAAAATAAAAATTCTGTGGACTCGCCATGCCCCTCACGGAATACCTTAGGGTATCTTCTTTCCAAAATGGGGTCACATGTGGGGTATTTATACTCACCTGGCATTTTAGGGGCCCCTAAAGCGTGAGAATCCAAATGCATAAAAATGGCCTGTGAAATCCTAAAGGTACTCATTGGTTTTAGGGCCCCTTTACGCATCCAGGCTGCAAAAAGTGTCACTCATGTGGTATCGCCGTACTCAGGAGAAGTAGGGCAATGTGTTTTAGGGTGTATTTTACATATACCCATGCTGCGTGTGAGAAATATCGCTGTAAGCGACAACTTTTTACATTTTTTATTCAAAGTTGTCAATTTACAGAGATATTTCTCTCACTCAGCATGGGTATATGTAAAAATACACCCCAAAACACATTGCCCTACTTCTCCTGAGTACGGCGATACACATGAGTGACACTTTTTGCAGCCAAGATGCACAAGGGCCTAAATTCAATGAGTACCTTTTAGGAGGGCATTTTTTCGCATTTTTCTTCTCACGCTTTAGGGCCCCTAAAATGCCAGGGCAGTATAAATACCCCACATGTGACCCCATTTTGGAAAGGAGACACCCCAAGGTATTCCATGAGGGGCATGGCGAGTTCATAGAAGATTTTTTTTTTGGCACAAGTGAGTGGAAATTGATTTTTTATTGTTTTTTCTCACAAAGTCTCCCTTTCCGCTAACTTTTGATAAAAAGTTTAATTTTTCATGGACTCATTATGCCCCTCAGCGAATACCTTCTGGTGTCTTCTTTCCAAAATGGGGTCACATGTGGGGTATTTATACTGCCCTGGCATTTTTGGGGCCCTAAAGCGTGAGAAGAAAAATGCGTAAAAATGGCCTGTGAAATCCTAAAGGTACTCATTGGTTTTAGGGCCCCTTTGCGCATCTGTAGCCGAACTGCCGAGACGCGCTTCTCTGTGCGCGCGCGCGTTCACAGGAAGTCTCGGCTCTCACGAGATGACGCGCCGATGCGTCGTCTCAGAGCTACAGGACCGCCCGCAGGACGCATCCCTGCGTTAGGCGGTCCTGTAGCGGTTAAAGAGACCAGCTGTGTATGGAGATTTAGTGACAATGCTCCATGGGAAAATAATATGCAAAGAGGTATCTCCCAAGGAAAGAGAACCATCTTCCTAGCACCACCTTCTGGAAGGAAAAATAGTTGAGCCAAATACTTATCCACAGACGTCTGTTTTGGGGTATTTGCCCCTCGTCAATACGGGGTAGGATTAGGAGTAGGGCAGCGCATGAAGGCCCAGTAGGAAAGTGCAGGCCACAGCCTATAGCGGGGCAAGCAACATAGAATGCCTGAGGTTGGGCCAGCAGGCTCACCAGTAAAGCAGGCAGAGTAAGTGACACGGCGTCTGTGCCTGCTTGGGAGAGCAGTGGCCACAGGAAGCTATCCTAACACTACCCTAGACCACTAGGAATGTTGGTTTTGTCCATTTCAGTACCCTCAGGGGCGGATTGGCCATAGACCTTACAGAGAAATTTCCTGGCCAATGCCCATGGGGCTGTCTGAGTCCTCTTCACGGCTGTCCAGGGGAAGTTTTTGGGGATGTATTTTGTGCTGCTGGCAGTATTTTGTGATGGACTGTGGTATTTGGCCCTGTTGGGGTAGTATAAAGTGCCACAATATGGTATTGCTGGCCCCGTCTACTTGTGTTGGCCCTACCTTCCATCGATTTGGACCCGACTACAAAACGGTGCCACTTTTAGTATTTTTTCCAGGGCCACTTTAAGTTCCCAGTCCGTCCCTGAGTACCTTGGACTCCAGAGATGTTGACTTTAAACCATCAGGGTAACTAGAACTAACACCCTTGCCTCCCTGGACCAATAGGAATATCGTTTTAACTTATAATTATTTTGAGATACCATTAAAGTGAGCATTACTTCCCTCTCTACCCTTGACCATCAGGGTTTGTTTTGTCCGTTTCACTACCCTGGACTCCAGGGATGTTGACATAATCCACCTTACTACTTTAGACCACCAAGGAAACTGGAAACCTGTGATGTTTTCTATTATAGACCGCTATATTTTCATCCCTTTTTGACACGTAATGGGGACCAGAAATTCTATTGGCTGCCTTGATTTAAAGTTAAAAATGTCTCATTTCTATTCGTTGCTTAATATGTTTTCTTTTGTTTCATTTCAGAAGAAGAAGAGTCAAAAATTAAAAAAACAAAAAACAAAAAACAGATGATGATTATTACGTTTTTGGAAGTGAAGATAACAGTTTTACACCTTGATGCAGCTTCTTCACAGGACATTTCCTGCACCTCGATCCCTTCGTGCTTAGGATCAGCAGCAGGGGCGGACTGGGAACTTAAAGTGGCCATGAAAAAAAACCTAAAAGTGGCCATGTTGTAGGCGGATCCAGATTGACAGAAGGCAGAGCAACACAAGTAGGCATGGCTAGCAGTACCTTAGTGCAGCACAAAATACCGCCCCATCAGCACCAAATACCACAGTGCAGCATAAAATACTGCCACCCGCATCACAGTATTCAGCTGTATTACTGTCCTGAGGACGGAGATGCAGTTGAATTCAGAAGGGCACTTGTGGATGCCGACCAGGGGCGTAAGTACCTGATGCTCTTAACATTAATTAATGCTGAGAGCATCAGATCGTTATGTACCCAGGCAGGGACTGTGAGAGCTTGGGTGGCCTCCTGGACATCGGCCCACTAGGAAATTTCTCTGTAGGGTCTATGGCCAGTCCGCCCCTGATCAGCAGAGATGTTAGATGTTGGACTAGAAATGTGCCATAAAATTGGAATATATCTTTAAGATAAGCGGAAGACATTCTCCAGATATGTGTACTTTGTATGTTTGATGTCGCTTTTATTCAATAAATGCTATTAAGGAAAAACATAATTATTCTTTCTTTTATGTGTCTCTTTAACAAATAATCGTCACTTTTAACAAATAATGTAGTCTTTTTCAGTACATTAGTCCCTGTCAGTGATGGGATGGCCTAACGGGCTGTTACTCATCAAGTCCAGCGATTTATCACTTCTCTCCTCTGACCGGTCCTGCTTCCTCTCACGCCAGTGACATCACTCCTGCATGTTAGGCCTCATCCACACGACCGTATGTATTTTACTGTCCGCAAAGTATGCCAAGGTATATGAATCTTTTCAGGCACGTGCTACTTTAGAGGAATTTAAGATCTGTAAATTGTGATACCACTCATGTGGTATACCTGGCTGCTTGCACTATTTGCAGCCTACAATATGTACGATAAACCTCTGGGCCTTTAAAAGTTTTTTAGGGCTGTACATAGAGGCGATTTTTCTAGCCTCTTGTTTCAATGGATAAAAAGGTTTTTTCGCCCATCTAGAGGTGGTAATTATGTTAACCCCTTAGTGATCACCCATACGCCTTTTTACGACGGTCACTGAGAGGCCTTAGACTGGGCCGACGCTTTTTTATGGCTGCACGGGCCTCTGCAGGGGCTGTTTAACTCTGCTTTTTTTATGGCTGCACGGGCCTCTGCAGGGGCTGTTTAACTCTGCATGTAAAGCGCTGACAGATGGAGCGGACTCCCTCTGTCTCCCATCAGCACCCTGCAAATGCGATTGCGAGGTGCCGATGTGTGTAAAGACAGGCTGGAGTCTTATGAAGGCCCCAATCCTGCCTTAAGTAGTTTCCAGCAGGCTGAGCCTCTCTGGCGCAGCCTGTTAGTCAATGTCAGTATAGCATTGACATTAAAATGCAATGCACTATAGGGATAATCAATCTGAATATTGTCTGTTATTGTCCCCTTGGGGGACTATTAAGTGGTAAAAAGTAAAAAAAAAACACTTATTACTTTATTAAAAAATAAAATAAAATTCCATAGAAAATACTCTTTGCAATGAAAACAATGGCAAAAAAACCTCCCACATATGTTTGGTATTGCTGCGACTACATAAATATCATGTAAATTATCCCCTACGGTGAATGCCGTAAAAAAAAAAAAAAAAAATGAATGAATTGTTAATTTATTCTTAGTTGCCACCGAAAAAACTTAATAACAAGCATCAAAAAGCATAATTTACTCCAAAATGATACCAATGAAAAAAAATAAATCGTCCTGCAAAAATTAAGCCCTCACACAACTCCATAGAAATAAAAATAAAAAACGTGATGGGTCTTGGGTAGCGGCAATGCAAAAACATTTTTTTCCTTTTTAAAAAAATGGGTATTATTGCAAAAAAGTAGTAAAACGCAAAAAAAACTACATGTATTTGGTATCACTGTAATCGTACCAACCCAGAGAATAAAGATCTTATGTTATTTATACCGGAAAATGAATGACGTAAAATCTATAACGTAAAAACACAGTGGCAGAATTGCCGTTTTTCCCATCTCCCTCCCAGAAAGAGTTAATAAAAGTTAATCAGAAAGTTATGTGTACTCCAAAATAGCGCCATTAAAAACTACAACTTTTCCCACAAAAAACAAGCCCTCATACAGCTATATAGATGGAAGGCGATGATGAAAAAGGGAAGAAAAACGATTGGTCAGTAAGGCCCAAAACAGGCTTGTCACTAAGGGGTTAAAAAGCTTTTGAATCGAGAGATACAGTTGCAAGAAAAAGTATGTGAACCCTTTGGAATGATATGGATTTCTGCACAAATTGGTCATAAAATGCGATCTGATCTTCATCTAAGTCACAACAATAGACAATCACCGTCTGCTTAAACTAATAACACACAAAGAATTAAATGTTACCATGTTTTTATTGAACACGCCATGTAAACATTCACAGTGCAGGTGGAAAAAGTATGTGAACCCTTGGATTTAATAACTGGTTGAACCTCCTTTGTTAGCAATAACTATAACCAAATGTTTCCTGTAGTTGCAGATCAGACGTGCACAACGGTCAGGAGTAATTCTTGAACATCCCTCCTTACAGAACTGTTTCAGTTCAGCAATATTCTTGGGATGTCTGGTGTGAATCGCTTTCTTGAGGTCATGCCACAGCATCTCAATCGGGTTGAGGTCAGGACTCTGACTGGGCCACTCCAGAAGGCGTATTTTCTTCTGTTTAAGCCATTCTGTTGTTAATTTACTTCTATGCTTTGGGTCGTTGTCCTGTTGCAACACCCATCTTCTGTTGAGCTTCAGCTGGTGGACAGATGGCCTTAAGTTCTCCTGCAAAATGTCTTGATAAACTTGGGAATTCCTTTTTCCATCCAAGCCCTGACGCAGCAAAGCAGCCCCAAACCATGATGCCCCCACCACCATACTTCACAGTTGGGATGAGGTTTAGATGTTGGTGTGCTGCGCCTCTTTTAATCCACACATAGTGTTGTGTGTTTTTTCCAAACAACTCAACTTTGGTTTCATCTGTCCACA
The DNA here is from genome assembly GCA_033119425.1 of Bufotes viridis. Taxonomy (NCBI): domain Eukaryota; kingdom Metazoa; phylum Chordata; class Amphibia; order Anura; family Bufonidae; genus Bufotes; species Bufotes viridis. Next base: position 265,491,974 of record CM065594.1, read on the forward strand.
GAATATTTTGCCAGTACTGCTGTGGAACATCCAGGTGCTCTTGTGCAAACTATAAACGTGCAGGAATGTTTTTTTTTGGCAGCAGTGGCTTTCTCTACGGTATCCTCCCATGAAATTCAATCTTGTTTAGTGTTTTACGTATCGTAGATTCGCTAACAGGGATGTTAGCATATGCCAGAGACTTTTGTAAGTCTTTAGCTGACACTCTAGGTTCTTCTTCACCTCATTGAGCAGTCTGCGCTGTGCTCTTGCATCTTTATAGGACGGCCACTCCTAGGGAGAGTAGCAGCAGTGCTGAACTTTCTCCATTTATAGACAATTTGTCTTACCGTGGACTGATGAACAGCAAGGCGATAGAGAGAGACTGAGAGATCTCCACGCACAGATGTGACCATTGCTTCAGTGCAGATAGTAAAATCCAGCCCAGACAACACCTGTGGATCTAGTGTGCAAGGAGAGAGTCCAACTACTGCGTTACATCCACAATCCAGCCTGCATTCCAGGAAAAGAATTGCCCTGAATCCCAGGAGGATCCTGCCACCAATTTCACAGCCATGATCCAAGCATCGGAATGCTGCAGCCCTCAGCTAGTTCCCGGACAGGCCAATTGTAAGTGCACCAACATTAGCGCTCCAACGTTTCTGAAACCATTCTGCAACTGGATTAATTGTTAGACAGCCGTTAATAGCAAGCTGAGTGCTAGGAGTAGATAGCTGGGAAGTTATACTGTATTTGTCTGTTAAAGGAGAGTGTGTGTGCTCACCGTGATGCTTACTATTACAGCTAGCCTGGCCACTTCACCTGGGCTGCTCAAAGGGGTTTTACATTTGTAAGTCATGAATAAGGACTGAGTTCTAGTCCGAAACGCGTACACTGTGGGGGGATCCATATTATACTGCATGTGGATGATTATATGTATTTTTCAATAAAGAAGATTTTATCAGTCTGCAGTTCGCAAGTGCTTTTTTCCTATGTTGAACTGGACTGACTTCACCATGTATGGTAATCTGTCTTGAGGCTGTGAGCAGATTGTATCTGGTTCATTTAATACAAATTTATTGAGACCCTTTTGTCCCCAATAACCATTGCACCCTCCCCTAAATGCAGACCTCATACTGGACAAAAAACAATCAAACCCCAAAAGCTCTTGTCTTGCGCAGTGGGCGCCGCCACCACTGCTTCAGAAGTGACCAGCTGCCAGCACTGTACTGTTACCTGACGTCGCCCAGTGTCAGGTCATAGTGCACACCGAAGCGCATTACGTCCTGACTCTGTAGTCTGCCAGGACTCAGGTGCCGCTTCCACAAGTTGATTGGAGGAGACCTGTAACAGTGAGTTACGTGACCTCTCTCTCTCTGACTCCCTTTACTCCACTCTCCTCTGATGGTTTACTGCAGCAATGTGGCTGCAGCACTGCTCACTGTCATACAGCAGCGCATCGTAATAGGTTAGGGTGGCCATGAGCCTCCCAGGGGCTTCGGGCCTAGGGCAACCACCCTAAACGATCCTATTATGATCCGCCATTGCTGGCAGCATTAATGGGACACTCCCACACAATAGCCTCCCTGCAAAAATTAGCGCCTTCCACCAACTTGCATCTAATCTGCATGGGCACCTTGATGATGATGACCCATACTTAGTATAGGTCAACCCTACTTTCACCTGGCTTCCTAGTGAAAGCCCTTTCCCCTATACATAATATCTAGAGAAATTGTCATACTTACTAAGAATGGGAAAGTTCTTATATTTTTACTTCTGAGGTCTAAATTCATTTTGGTTTTTTATTTTGGTTTTGGAGGTCTCTGATCTGGGGTCTGAATGAATATTGGGGTTTAATAATGTGTTTGGATTTAATTTTTAGGTCTAGTCTTGGCTCTGGATTGATTTAGGCATTTGGTGTCTGAAATAATTTTGGTGTTTGAATTAGTGTTATTGTCTGTTCTGGAGCCTGAAATAATCTTGGGGTCTGGCGTCTTAATTTATATTGTCTGTTCTGGAATAATTTCAGGGTCTGTTCTTAGTGTTGGAGTCTGAGGTCTGAATTCATTTTGGGGTCTGGTCTACGGACTGGATTTTTATGTGGTCTGGGGTCAGTGGGGGTAATTTGCTATACTGAAATACGCCTATATTAGGCGTATTTCAGGCGCAGATGGTGGTGCAATGGTTAGTTGCACCTAGGGGTTAAGTCCTGGGAAAAAAGTGTGGGAACTCACCCAAATTCCACTGCAATGCCTCCGCGTGACGTCACAGGCTTACGCAAAGGGCAGGGGAGGTCGGCAGGAGGAGCAAGGAAGTACCGTATTTTTTGTCCTATAAGATGCACCGGCCCATAAGACGTACCAAGGTTTTAGAGGGGGACAATAAGAAAAAAATATTTCTCATTACACCTCAGGTCAGACCACCAATCAAACCCCCAATGTTAATCAGACCTCAGCTAACAGCCTCAATAAGATCCCCAATGTTAATAAGACCCCAATAAGACCTCAGATCACACCTGTCACGACCCTTGGTGAGGTCGTGACTCAGCTCAGTTGCTTTGCATGCTGTTGCCAGCGGCAAGGTTTCGCGTTTGCCGCATGTGTGGACTGTGACATGGTAGCCTTAGGTGCGGTTGCTGCTGGCAACATGGTGGTTTTGCATGTGAGTCACTTTCCCTTTTATTTGGTGGTTTCCCCTTTCTGGTTTACACGGGGTTAACGGTGTGTGTGCTAGGTGAGCTGGGTGTGGCCTCAGGGCTCTTTATAATCTGGTGTGGTTGAGCCTGAGGTCAGTTTGTATGCTATTCGGCTAGGTGTAGGAGCTCTGCTCCATGGCTGTGTGTTCCCCTATCTGTGTGAGCCACCCTTGGTTGGCACCAAGGTCCTTAGGCAAGTTCTGCGTGGTGTCTTGGTGTGTTCCTCCTTATTCTCTTCCCCCACCTTGTGTGTTGGTTCTGGTGTGGGTTTGTGTGGAGGAATGTATGGTGGTTGTTCCGTGTAGGTGTGCTCTTGCCTGCATGGAACATTTATGTTTACATGTGCAGTTGTCTCCTCCGGAAAGGGGTTGCTTTCCCGGAGGGGTTTAAGCAAAACTAGACAGTGTGTTTCCTGCCCGGAGCCTCCGTGCATCTGGTGTCCGCATGGAGGTCCGGGTAGATCTTGGCGTCTCCACCCCATGTCGGCGGCGGTAGGTAAGTGTTGGTAACTTTTGATGTTTGTTGCTGTGTTATACTTACCTGCCGTTCAGGTGTATACTACGTCTATTAATTGGTTAGCTGCTGGGCCTCGGGAGACACCTTTCATGCGTGGTGTAGGATGAATAGGTGGTCTTTGCCCTGTCACCATCCTTCAGGGCAATACAGGGATGCCAGGGCTTCAGGTTCTAGGGTATAGGCCTCCTTACCATAGAAGGCGGCTCATACAGTCAGGAGTCTAGGGGCAGCTATAGGGACGCTATAGGAGGTGACCAGCTCCCTGTTCCCTGCATCCTGGCCTAGTAGCCGCGGACATTGTACAGTGGGGAGTTTTCCTCCACTCCCCACCGTGACAACACCTCAGCTCAGACCCCAATATGAATGACCCCCAATCAGATCTCCGATAAGAGTCCGATGCCTTTTAGCAGCCCCCAGTACTAGCCTTTTAGCAGCCCCCAGTACTAGCCTTTTAGCAGCCCCCAGTACTAGCCTTTTAGCAGCCCCCAGTACTAGCCTTTTAGCAGCCCCCAGTACTAGCCTTTTAGCAGCCCCCAGTACTAGCCTTTTAGCAGCCCCCAGTACTAGCCTTTTAGCAGCCCCCAGTGCCTCTCCATCAGCCCCCAGTGCACGTCAAACCTGTGAACGTCAGGTCCAGTGCGGCTGCGTCACACCAGGAAGTGACGAGGGTAGGGAAACTTCACGGGTAGGGAAATATAACGGAACACCGGCGTTAAGGATTCTGTCATCAGGTTTGAGCCTATATAGATGCAGACATGCACGGCTAGATCGCCGCTAGCATGTCCGCACTGTATCTGTCCCATAGCGCTGCGCTTTTTTATTCAGTATAAAAAATGATTTTATATGTATGTAAATGAGGGTTTAAATGTGCCCAAGGGGTGGTACGAACCTTCCTTGTGCCCAGTACGCCCCCCTGTGAAGGAGCCCAGCACCGCCTCCGTTCTACCAATCTCCTCCTTGCTCTCAGTGAGATTGCCGTAAATATCACGATGCGCGAGATCGCGCATGCCCAGTTCCTTCCCTGGGGCTGATGCGAGCACAGGGAAGGAACACTATGTCGGAACTGCGCATGCGCGATCTTGCACATTGCGAGATTTACAGCGATCTCACTTAGAGCAAGGAGAAAATAGGAGAACGGAGGCGGTGCTGGGCACAAGGAAGGTTTGTACCTCCCCTTGGGCACATTTACACCCTCATTTACATACATATAAAATCATTTTTTTATACTAAATAAAAAAGCGCAGCGCTATGGGACAGATATAGTGCGGACGTGCTAGCGGCGATCTAGCCGTGCATGTCCGCATCTATATAGGCTCAAACGTGGTGACAGACAGAATCCCTTTAAAGACGGCCCTGAAAGGGAACGGCGTTCCTGCTATGAAAAAAGTGCAGGAACGCTGTTCCCACATGTTCCTGCAGGACTCGAGCCCTGGTTGCACTGCTATCTCGACTTCACCCAGCTCATGTCAGGTCTAAAATTGTGGGCGGGGAAGGGGGCCCCTGCTGGCCCGTCTCATTTACCATTTTATAGGCCTGTTTCAGGCATAGAGAAGTCTAAATGTAAGACAGCTAGGAAGTTGTCTTACATTTAAAACTGGCGCTGGATACACCGAAGTTATGGAGACGCCTGCACATCTTCATAACTACGGCAGATCCTCCGCCAGCTATGGGGCTTTATTAAGACCGGCGTTTTAGACGCCGGTCTTAATAAATGTATCCTAGTATTCATTTAATTTAGATGTCTGGCGTCTGACTTAATTTTGATGTATGCTCTTGGGACTGATTTCATTTTGGGGTCTGGCATGGGGTCTCATATTCATTCTGGCGTTTTCCCCGGCGCCTCCCCAACGGCAGTTAAATGGAAGGTGTCCCCACCCCCTGGACAGAAAACAACACTGGAGCTCCATAATAAAAGACCACCTCTCCTTACCAAAGCCAGTGTTGTTTCCTGTCCCCGGACGGTGTGGAAGGACTTCAGTGGATGAAGATCCCGCAGGAGTTCCATAAAACGCACGGCCTAGGATTCTGCTTCCCCTGCTGGGAGGGCCGTTGCAGGGGACGGCGGCTCCAGGGAAGCGCGGCTCCCTTCTCCGTCCCTTGACGTAAGTCCTCTCTTGTGCAGGCAGCCCCGGGCTTCTTTACCCTGTTCAGGGTATATGGATCGGACGCTCTGCGTCCCGGCAGGCGGGGCCTTCTCTGCGGCAGGAGAAGGTCCCATAGTGATGATGTCATGATGCGGGTGACGCGGTGTGAGTCATGACGTCACACACAGCCGCAACTCATGGTGGGGGATTTAAAAACCAGGAAATAGAAGAGTGGATCGTCTGCACAGTGTGGAAGGACAGTACATCAGCGCTAGAAGATGTCGGCTCCCCCTGAGAATGCGGCCAGCAAGCCTTCAGATCCTGGACGTGCCTGCAGCCCGGTAAGCCTCCTCTCCTCCAGTGTTGTATTATTATTTTAATAATGCACTTATTGGTGTTGGTGGTGGAGGTTGAATAAATAAATCTGAGCCTGCCTCTTGGCTATTGTTTTAGGGCAGAAAAACCTCCACTACCAAGACACAAGGAGATTCTGGGAAGAAGAAATGCCCATTATGCAAAAAATCTTTTAATCCCAGAAGCAAGAAGCCTCTGTGTGTTACCTGTACAGAGAAACTAGTGGCAGAAGAATCTCCATCGCTTCTTGACTTTATGCAAAATATCATCAGGGAAAAGGTGAATGCGGTGGTGGAGTCAAAGTTAACCCCTACATCTCCTCAGGCCTCCACCTCTCAAAGAGCCCGTAGTCCCACTCTGTGGAATTTAGATTTCGATGAGGGTATGACGATATAGAATCTGTCTCCTTGGAAGATGGTTGTGGTAGACCGTTATTCCTTCCGGAAAACATCCAACCCCTATTAAAGTCCATCAGATCCACTATGTGTATTGAAAACCTTAAAGAAAGTCAATCGGTCCAGGACCAGATGTTTCAGGGTCTGGAAGAAAGGAAGGGATGTCACTTCCCGGTGCACAATAGCGTTAAAAACCTTATTTCTAAACAATGGAGGGATCCAGACAGAAGGTACCCCATCTCAAATTCCTTTAAAAGGAAATATCCCTTCTCTGAGTCGGATGCGACCTTCTGGGATAAGATGCCAAGAGTGGACGCACCAGTAGCCCGTATATCAAAAAAATCCTCCCTCCCGTTCGAGGACATGGGGTTATTACGGGATCCCATGGATAAAAAATCTGAGGGCCTACTTAAAAAGGCGTGGGAGACAAATATGGCAATGCTCAGACCTAGCATCTCTTCTACTTGCACTGCTAGATCTATGCTAAGATGGCTTGATGAGCTGGAAAATCAATTAATAACTGGAATGCCAAGAGAGGAGATCTTGGTGTCCGTGCAAACGCTGAAACAATCGACATGCTTCCTAGCCGATGCCTCGGCGGACTTAATTAAATTATCTGCTAGATCAGCTGCTATCTCAAATTCAGCTAAGAAGGGCGGTTTGGCTCCGCTCTTGGTCTGGAGATACGGCGTCAAAAAATCGCCTCTGTGCTATACCCTGTCAGGGGGACCGTCTATTTGGATCTGTCCTGGATGACATCCTCGATAAGGCGTCAGACAGGAAAAAAGGATTTCCTTCAGAAGGCGGTCCAGCAGAGGCGGTCCTTTCGGAATCAAACAAAACAAAGGGCAGATTATAAAAGGAAGGACTATGCCGGGAAATGGCAGTCATCAAGAGGAAGAGGGAGAGGTTTCCACAACAATAAGGATAGCCAACCCAAATCCTCCCAATGACATAGATGGTCTGGTAGGGGCAAGGCTAAAAAATTTTTTCCCGCAATGGCGCAAAATAAATACCTCACCTTGGATCCTAAATTCCCTCCAGCAGGGGTTCAGCCGGGAGTTCAGCTCATGGCCAAAGGACTGCTTTGTGATAAACCGACCTTTACCAGACAAACAAAAGCAATTGTCTCTAGAGTCAGAAGTCCAAACAAGTTTTAATCCCTGTCCCAACACATCAACAGGGGAAGGGGTTTTATTGTCCAATTTTTTTGGTAAAAAAAACAGATGGGTCATTCAGGCTCATTATAAATCTGAAAGGGCTGAACAAGCACATTTCTTACAAAAGGTTCAAAATGGAGACCATACAGTCAACCATAAACCTCTTACCACACAATTGCTTCCTAATGACAATGGATCTAAAAGACGCCTACTTGCATGTTCCTATCAGAAGACAGCACCAAAAATTCTTGAAGATTGCAGTCTACATAGGACATCGTCTCTTCCACTACTAATTCCAAGCCTTACCCTTCAGGATGTCGCTAGCTCCAAGAATATTTTCCAAACTAATCGCCGAAGTAACCAGTTATCTTCACCTTCATGGAATACTCATTATACCGTACCTAGACGACTTTCTTATTGCGGCAGGTCACGAGAATTAGCTCTACAACATCTAGAACAAGTAAAGCGGGTATTCCTTTCACTAAGGTGGTTCATAAACACAAACAAATCAGACTTCGTCCCTACCAGACAGAGAGGTTTTTTTAGGCATTTTTATGGACTCCAACCAACAAATGTCCTTTCTACCAGAAGAAAAACAGTCAGTCATAATTCAAAAAATATCTCACTTTTGCACTCAGAAGTCCTCTACGATCAGAAACATCATGTCAGTATTGGGTCTTCTAACATCAGCCATACCTGCGGTAAGATGGGCTCAAACCCATACAAGGGTGCTACAATCTTTCCTCTTAGGAGTGTGGGATGGCACCAAGACTGCGCTGGAGAAAAAAGTAATCTTACCATCCAAGGTAAAAAGGTCACTAGCATGGTGGAGACTAAAAGGAAACTTACAAACAGGGGTCCACTGGCACCATTAAAATATTGTAGTGGTCACCACGGACGCCAGCAGTATGGGCTATGGGGGCCATGCAGTGGGCCAGATGGTTCAGGGGCTATGGGACGACTCCATGTCATCAGCCTCGTCCAACCAAAGGGAACTGATGGCGGTGTACAAAGTTCTGATAGCACTCCACGGGAAAATGCCTCTGCATCAGGTAAAGGTCCTATCGGACAATTCAACCACCGTGGCCTACATCAACCGACAAGGGGGCACACGAAGCAAGGGGCTAGAAGCCATTTCAGAGAAAATTTTTCAGTGGGCAGAAAACCATCTAACCTCCCTAGTAGCGGTCCATTTAAAAGGAAGCAAAAATCAGGTAGCAGATTACCTAAGCAGGCAGGTGGTAACAGAAGGGGATTGGGCCCTAAAACCAGAGATCTTCCAACAGATCACAGCAAGGTGGGGCAGCCCAGTCTTAGATTTGTTTGCAAACAAATACAACAGAAAGGTCCAAAGATTTTGCTCCCTATCCCCTCAGGATCAACCAGACATTCTTGATGCCCTGTCGGCCAAGTGGCCGGTAGGTCTTTACGCATTCCCTCCCTTCAGCCTAATATCCAGGGTAGTAAAAAAGGTAACAGAAGAACAAGCGCGAGTCATTTTAGTGGCGTCTTATTGGCCAAAGAGAGCATGGTTCCCTCTGCTTCTCAATCTTTCCCAGGGGGATTACTGGATCCTCCCTGCCCTTCCGGATCTCCCATACAAGGGCCCAATATGTCACCCCAGCATCAATCAACTCAAATTGACGGCTTGGAATTTGAACGCAAAAATCTGCGACATAAAGGACTCTCTGAACCAGTAATATCAACCATTCTGCGTAGTAGAAAGTTAGTCACCTCTAAAATATATGAGAGGTCTTGGAAAGTATTTCTTGCCTTCGCTGAGAAAAAAGGGAGTCTACAACATCTCCACAGTATCCCTATGATTCTAGAATTTTTGCAAGCAGGCTTAGCGAAGGGTCTTAAGCCATCTACCCTTAAAGTACAAATATCAGCGCTTAGCGTGTACTTAGATATTAAACTCACGAATCATGCCTTAGTCAAGAGGTTTCTTAAAGGGGCAGCTAAAATGTCTCCAACAGTTTGATCCATAGTACCTACGTGGGACCTGAGTCTAGTACTCTCGGTTAGAGATGAGCGAACTTCAAAAATTAGTTCGGCGTTCAGGTTGGGGTAATCGCCGCATCCCGTTACTGATTCATGTGATCAGTGCTGAGCCACGCCCCCTGCACTCATCACATGATGGTGACATCACCCCAGGTCCTTCGGCTTTTCCAAAGTTCGGGTTCGTGGAAGCCGCCCCTTATGGATTCCATATGCCGGGATAGTCCGCGGTAGTGGAATCCATAATGGGATGCGGCGATTACCCCAACCCGAACGCCGAACTTATTTTTGAAGTTCGCTCATCTCTACTCTCGGTCTTGATGGACTCGCCCTTCGAGCCTCTTGAGTCTATTTCCATTAAGCTTTTGTCTCTTAAAACGGCTTTCCTGTTGACAATAACGACGGCCAAAAGAATAGGAGCCGTATTTAAAAGTTTTTGATGATCGTATAGTCCTCAAACATTGTCCAGCCTTCCTACCGAAAGTGGTGTCGCAGTTTCATTGCAATCTGGAAGTGGTACTACCATCCTTCTGTGATCCTCCGTCTACAGATCAGGAGAGAAAATATCATAACCTGGATGTAAGACGTTGCCGGCTATCGTATTTAGACAGATCAAAGGAATTTAGGAACTCAGATCGCCTATTCCTCCAGTTTCAAGGCCCTAATAAAGGTTCCCCGGCTGGAAAGGCCACAATTGCGCGGTGGCTATGAGATACCATCTCTCTATCCTACACTTACTGGAACATGGTCCCTCCTTCAGGGCTAAGGGCCCACTCGACTAGGGCCATGGCGGCCTCTTGGGCGGAAAGAACTGCCATATCAATCGATCAAATTTGCAAAGCGGCAGCATGGGCAAACCAGATGACGTTTTTTAAGCATTACAGACTGGATATATCACGAAATCAGGACTTGTCGTTCGGGCGTTTAGTCCTTTCTGCAGTAGCCCCCCCCCCCCTGAGATCATGCTATTCTCTGTTATTGCTCCAGTTAACTGCCGTTGAGGAGGCGCCGGGGAAAAGGGTTAATTACTCTTACCGGTAATTGGATTTTCCAATAGCCTCACCAACGGCACTGCGATTCCCTCCATTTTCTTTGCTTGCATTGTAATTTTTTTCTGTTTTGGTAAGAATGTGATTACCTTGTACAATTGTACTATTGTGTTTTGGAATAATAACTATTTTGTTTTTTCTAATATCATGTCCGTGTCCTTGGTTATTCACTGGCTTTGGTAAGGAGAGGTGGTCTTTTATTATGGAGCTCCAGTGTTGTTTCCTGTCCAGGGGGTGGGGACACCCTCCAGTTAACTGCCGTTGGGGAGGCTATTGGAAAATCCAATTACCGGCAAGAGTAATTAACCCTTTTTAGTTTTGTTCTTTTCTAATGGCTGTGTGAACTACCTACCATCGCTGCAGTTGATAAATTTGGGACACGAAAGCCCCAGCCACACTCACCAGTGACCTCCCAGTTACGAGCAGCTAATGTAAGCCCCACCCTTCTTCAGCCCACAACAGCCCAAAATTTACTGCGACTGTTCTGAAAACTCAGGACTCTTGGCAACTGCTGCATTTTTTAAAAGAAAGAAACAAGAAAGTACCACCAAATTGACAAAATTGTCTGTTGCAAAAATACGCTTGTATGTCCTGTGTTTCTGGTTTCCTATAGACCTTCAGTTAAATTTTGGAACTTGCGTATTTCCTGGAAAAAAAAACTCAGGTGCAAAAAAGGCAACTAAAACCACAAAAGTGCACAAAATGCCATCATGGGCCTACTTGTGGACCCACGAATAATAGAGTTTGTTCATTTGACCCATGTTTGCTGTTATCTCCCCCAGCAGCTCCAAAAACTTACAGATATTTTAATTCTTGATTTAGATTATGAGCCACAGTGGGTTTAGGAACTGATGGGTGATGACAATCTCTATATAGTTCTGCCATATCAGCTCCATATAAAATAATTAAATATATTATATTATAGTTTTTTCTTTCCAGTAACTTGGGCTGCCAGGTACATCGTGTGTGTGTGTGTGTGTATGTGTGTATGTATATATATATATATTATATATATATATATATATATACTTACCTAAAGAATTATTAGGAACACCATACTAATACGGTGTTGGACCCCCTTTTGCCTTCAGAACTGCCTTAATTCTACATGACATTGATTCAACAAGGTGCTGATAGCATTCTTTAGAAATGTTGGTCCATATTGATAGGATAGCATCTTGCAGTTGATGGAGATTTGAGGGATGCACATCCAGAGCACGACGCTCCCGTTCCACCACATCCCAAAGATGCTCTATTGGGTTGAGATCTGGTGACTGTGGGGGCCATTTTAGTACAGTGAACTCATTGTCATGTTCAAGAAACCAATTTAAAATGATTCGAGCTTTGTGACATGGTGCATTATCCTGCTGGAAGTAGCCATCAGAGGATGGGTACATGGTGGTCATTAAGGGATGGACATGTCAGAAACAATGCAAAGGTAGCCCATGGCATTTAAACGATGGCCAATTGGCACTAAGGGGCCTAAAGTGTGCCCAGAAAACATCCCCCACACCATTACACCACCACCACCAGCCTGCACAGTGGTAACAAGGCATGATGGATACATGTTCTCATTCTGTTTACGCCAAATTCGGACTCTACCATTTAAATGTCTCAACTGAAATCGAGACTCATCAGACCAGGTAACATTTTTCCAGTCTTCAACAGTCCAATTTTGGTGAGCTCGTGCAAATTGTAGCCTCTTTTTCCTATTTGTAGTGGAGATGAGTGGTACCCGGTGGGGTCTTCTGCTGTTGTAGCCCATCCGCCTCAAGGTTGTGCGTGTTGTGGCTTCACAAATGCTTTGCTGCATACCTCGGTTGTAATGAGTGGTTATTTCAGTCAACGTTGCTCTTCTATCAGCTTGAATCAGTAGGCCCATTCTCCTCTGACCTCTAGCATCAACAAGGCATTTTCGCCCACAGAACTGCCGCATACTGGATGTTTTTCCCTTTTCACACCATTCTTTGTAAACCCTAGAAATGGTTGTGAGTGAAAATCCCAGTAACTGAGCAGATTGTGAAATACTCAGACCAGCCCATCTGGCACCAACAACCATGCCACGCTCAAAATTGCTTAAATCACCTTTCTTTCCCATTCTGACAATCAGTTTGGAGTTCAGGAGATTGTCTGGACCAGGAGCACACCCCGAAATGCATTGAAGCAACTGCCATGTGATTGGTTGACTAGATAATTGCATTAATGAGAAATAGGACAGGTGTTCCTAATAATTCTTTAGGTGAGTGTATATTTAGCACAGGGAAGTTAGAAAGAGCATAAGGTTTTAGCATACATGTATAATAATAATTACAAAAATAATAAGCAAAAATAATGATTATATAAAAATCAATCAAAAAGAACTTAAATGGTAATCCCTTAATAGAATTAGAAAGAAATATGATAAAAAGGTAAAATAAAAAATGTTCACCAAAAAATAGCAATAAACAAGATGATTTAATATGAACTAAATGTTTGCATACATTACATAAAACCTACGAGTGCTAAGCATCCACATGATTGCAATTACCTTAAGAATTAATTTCACAGCACATAGCAGCATTGTATAAGGATAAAAAAATCTAATCTATAATTACAGGGAATGGGGAAGAAAAAAATATAAAAATTGATAAATTGCCATTACATTTGTATGTCCCTGGTCAGGGGGGAGTAATAAGTGCTGGTAGAAGATTGTATTCCAGAAATGTTCAAATAGTGTAGAAGTATTGTTGTACTGGGGCTCCTTGGGCCTACCAGAGCAAATCATTCTCAGGAGCCCAATCCTATATCATCAAAAACGTCTAATTGGTTTTGAATAAAAGAAATATACCCTTGACCTTTGGAAATATGGTGCCAGCATTTCAATTTGTCCCATCAGTTGTCAACTAAGTTATACTGTAGGAGGCCTACTTCTCATTCGTTGGAGATAGTACAGGAGAGGCCCAATAGGAGAATGTCCACATGATCCAAAAGAAGTCTTCCAGGCAACTGTCCTGTAGGACAAAAAAATGGTATAGGAACAGGAGAAGAAACATGGTTGCATGGAGCCAACACCCCTATACTTACTCTTGTCAGGCTGTCTCTTCCACATTATCGTGGACTGCTGCTGTACTGTACTGTACTGCTTCCTGAGATACATTCAGATTCTAGGGTAGGTGATAGAAAAAATGACAAACAATGGTAACAAACCTGCAAATTTAGGAGGTATGACATACAGTATAATAAATTCAGTGTGTAAGATGTATGATAAATAATCAGCTCTGTGTATGACATGATATATAATATATGAACCGCCTTAAGTTAAAGACACAGCCAGACCCTATGACAAAGTGATCAGCAGCCCAGTAGAGCCCCGTTTGATGATGAGACTCTCTATTGTCCGGCACAGGACAATCTACACCTGAGCAATGGAGCCATGCCGCTTGACAGACCTTCACCAAAGTGCTCAGTGGGAAGTAAAGGTTGAAGGAGCCGAGTAGAGGTGAAGATCATTGCTATTACAATTTCCAATTAGGGATTGAAGGACCAAGCTGCAGTGTGTGGGGTGGTTGTTGGTTGTGATAGAAATTGCGAATGTCAGCAGCTTAGTTACTGAGGGGTCCTCCAGAGATGCTGCTGAGGCTAGAGGCTCCCCTCCTCTTATGTCAGTTGTGGCCATGTATTATACAGTGCATTGAAAAAATATTCATACCCATTGAACTTTTACACATTTTTTCACGTTACACCCACAAACTTAAATGTATTTTATTAGGATTTTATGTGATAGACCAATACAAAATAGTAGGTATGTGTGAAGTGAAAATGGTTTTCAAAATTATTTCTAAATAAAAATCTGGAAAGTGTGGCGTGCATTTGTATTCAGCCCCTCTGAGTTAATACTTTGTAGGACCGCCTTTTGCTGCAATTACAGCTGCAAGTCTTTCGGGGTATGTCTCTACCAGCTTTGCACATCTACAGGCTGACACTTTTGCCCATTCTTCTTTGCAGAAGAGCTAGCGCTCAGTCTGATCGGATGGAGAGCGTCTATGAACAGCAATATTCAAGTCTTGCCAAAGATTCTCAATGGGATTTAGGTCTGAACTTTGACTTGGCCGTTCTAACACATGAAAAGTAACTGTAATTAACATAAACTGAATTTGAAAATTACTTACATTTCTCCTCTTCATATACAGATATATAACCTGAAACAGCAATGAAGTCAGTGGTGCACAGGTGAAACAATATCTACAAGTCTCAGAACAAAACAGAATATGAGCCCTGGTGTCTACTGTAGTATGAGTAGTATTCCTGGAGTGCAGTAGGTTATTAATTACATCCTTGGTGTCTAATGTAATACTAGTAGTATTCCTGAAGTGTAGTAGGATTTTTCTGACATCTCTGGTATCTAGTGTAATGCTAGCAGGGCCGAACTGGCCTACCGGGATACCAGGAAAATTCCCGCTGGGCTGGTAGCTCTGACTGCCGCTCGGCCGGCCGCAGGCAACACTGGCTCCACGGTAGGCAGAGCAGAAGTGTAGGAGTGTAGCTGCTCACTGCAGTCTGCCACACGGCTGGCCGACTCGTGAGGAGGCTGAGGGCGGGCTCCTTAGTAGCTAGCTCAGCTGTTGCTAGTTATTCCCCTGTGGCCCTGAACTTGTTATTAATGCTGGCCGGCAGCCGTGCTGTGAATTAATAAAGCGATACTTGCTGCTGCAGCGGGTGGCGGCTGTAGTATTCATACAATACAAATAGGGGGGCGGAGTCCTGGACCGGACCCGGCAGAGGCAGAGAGATGTGGTGCGTGCTGTGCGGCGCAGGACGTGAGGCCCTGTCCGGCCCTGTGGCCCCTGTTGACTAGGCCCTAGACTAGAATCGACTCTGGACGTTATCAAGTGAAGTGAGTTCCATCTTAATATGGCAGTAACCAGAGGGCAAAAGGTGGAGCTGTACCAGGGTCCCTACAGCGTCAGGAAGAGGAGGGGGGGGGGAAATAGTCTCCCCATCCCACAGTGCTACCCTTTACCCTCAGTTATATCAGGGGGCTATGTTCACATCAGCGTTCGGCCTTTCCGTTTTCCTGCTCCGTTCTCAGAGCAGGAAAACGGCAAGGCCAGACTGATGCCAAACGGAGCAAACGGACCCCATAGACTATAATGGGGTCCGTTAGGTGTCCGCTCCGAAGATGATTTTTGAGCGGAGACAAAAGTCCTGCATGAACAGAGCAGGAGAACGGAAAGGCCGAACGCTGATGTGAATGCGGCCTTAGGCAACTTTCACACCTGCGTTTTGGATTCCGTTTGTGAGATCCATTTCACAATGGAAACTAATGCAAACGGATCCGTTCTGAACGGATACAAAAGTTTGCATTATAGGTGCGGATCCGTCTATGCGAATACCAGATGGATCCGCACCTAACGCAGGTGTGATATACAGGAGATATATAACTAGGGAGGGGTATACCATCAGGGTACATGAGGGGTAATATAACTGAGGGGGGCTAGGCTACTATCAGACATTATACAGGGGTAATATCACTTATATATTACCCCTCGCCCCTGTATTATGTCTCTGATCGCCCTCCTCAGTTATATTACCCCTGTGTAATGTACCCTGATACCCCTCAGTTATATGAGTATAACTGAGGGGTATCAGGCTAACTTATGCAGGGCGGGGTAATATAACTAAGGGATATCAGGCGGGTACATTATTATTCAGGGGTACTATAACTGAGGAGAGCTATCAGGTGACATTATACAGGGGTAATATAACTTATATTGCCCCTGTATAATGTACCCTGATACCCCTTAGTTATATTACCCCCTGTATAATGTCCCCTGATAGCCCTCCTCAGTTATGTCATCCGCAGATCCCCCATAACAGTGTGTCATCCGCAGATTCCCCATAACAGTGTCATCCACAGATCCCCCATAACAGTGTGTCATCCACAGACCCCCCATAACAGTGCGTCATCCACAGATCCCCCATAACAGTGTGTCATCCACAGATCCCCCATAACAGTGCGTCATCCACAGATCCCCCATAACAGTGTGTCATCCATAGATCCCGCATAACAGTGTGTCATCCGCAGATCCCCCATAACAGTGTGTCCTCCACAGATCCCCCATAACAGTGTCATCCGCAGATCCCCCTTAACAGTGTCATCCACAGATCCCCCATAACAGTGTGTCCTCCACAGATCCCCCTTAACAGTGTCATCCACAGATCCCCCATAACAGTGTGTCCTCCACAGATCCCCCATAACAGTGTCATCCGCAGATCCCTTCATAACAGTCTGTCATTCACAGATCCCCCATAACAGTGTCATCCACAGATCCCCCATAATAGTGTCATCCACAGATCCCCCATAACAGTGTCATCCACAGATCCCCCATAATAGTGTGTCATCCACAGATCCCCCATAACAGTGCCATCCACAGATCCCCATAACAGTGTGTCCTCCACAGATCCCCATACAGTGCCATCCACAGATCCCCATAACAGTGTGTCATCCACAGATCCCCCATAACAGTGCCATCCACAGATCCCCCATAACAGTGTCATCCACAGATCCCCCATAACAGTGTGTCATCCACAGATCCCCCATAACAGTGTCATCCACAGGTCCCCCATAACAGTGTCATCCACAGATCCCCATAACAGTGTCATCCACAGATCCCCATAACAATGTCATCCACAGATCCCCCATAACAGTGTGTCCTCCACAGATCCCCCATAACAGTGCCATCCACAGATCCCCCATAACAGTGTCATCCACAGATCCCCCATAACAGTGTGTCATCCACAGATCCCCATAACAGTGTCATCCACAGGTCCCCCATAACAGTGTCATCCACAGGTCCCCCATAACAGTGTCATCCACAGATCCCCATAACAGTGTCATCCACAGATCCCCCATAACAATGTCATCCACAGATCCCCCATAACAGTGTGTCCTCCACAGATCCCCCATAACAGTGCCATCCACAGATCCCCCCATAACAGTGTCATCCACAGATCCCTATAACAGTGTGTCATCCACAGATCCCCCATAACAGTGTGTCATCCGCAGATCCCCCATAACAGTGTGTCATCCGCAGATCCCCTATAACAGTGTCATCCACAGATCCCCATAACAGTGTCATCCACAGATCCCCCATAACAGTGTCATCCACAGATCCCCTATAACAGTGTCATCCACAGATCCCCATAACAGTGTGTCATCCGCAGATCCCCATAACAGTGTGTCATCCACAGTGCCTCCATAACAGTGTGTCATCCACAGATCCCCATAACAGTGTCATCCACAGATCCCCCATAACAGTGTCATCCACAGACCCCCATAACAGTGTGTCATCCACAGATCCCCCATAACAGTGTGTCATCCACAGATCCCCATAACAGTGTCATCCACAGATCCCCATAACAGTGTCATCCACAGACCCCCATAACAGTGTGTCATCCACAGATCCCCCATAACAGTGTCATCCACAGATCCCCCATAACAGTGTCATCCACAGATCCCCCATAACAGTGTCATCCACAGATCCCCCATAACAGTGCCATCCACAGATCCCCATAACAGTGTCATCCACAGATCCCCCATAACAGTGTGTCATCCACAGATCCTCCATAACAGTGTGTCATCCACAGATCCCCCATAACAGTGTCATCCACAGATCCCCTATAACAGTGTCATCCACAGATCCCCTATAACAGTGCGTCATCCGCAGATCCCCCCTAACAGTGTGCCTGCCCTGCGCACAGACTGAAAGGAGGGGAAGATCCGCGGAAGCAAGCAGAGGACAGCACAGCAGATGACTGAATAGCTTCTTTTGTAAGTAAATTGTTTTATTATAAATGTATCCCTGCATACCGCAATACGTATTTTGTAATCTTACTGAAAAAAACAAAATAAGTATATATAAATATCATGAATTGGTATATATAAATTAGTAAATAATATAAACAAGTAAGTAATGACGCAATGCTGTGGGGCTGGTATGCAACTTTTTCCAGGGCTGTTTTTTATCCTCAGTCCGGCCCTGAATGCTAGTAGTATTCCTGGCTATCACAGGTTATTAATAATATCCTTGGTGTCTAGTGTAATAATAGTAGTATTCCTGGAGTGGAGCAGGTAATAATAATAATATCTCTGGTGTCTAGTGTAGTATTCCTGGAGTGCAGTAGGCTATTAATTACATTCTTGGTGCCTAGTGTAATACTAGTAGTATTCCTGAAGTGTAGTAGGATTTTTCTGACATTCCTGGTGTCTAGTCTAATACTAGTAGTATCCCTGGTGTCTTATAGGTTATTAATAATATCCCTGGTGTCTAGTG
This sequence comes from Bufotes viridis, assembly GCA_033119425.1. Taxonomy (NCBI): domain Eukaryota; kingdom Metazoa; phylum Chordata; class Amphibia; order Anura; family Bufonidae; genus Bufotes; species Bufotes viridis. Next base: position 265,510,519 of record CM065594.1, read on the forward strand.
TAACACTAGTAGTATTTCTGGGGTGTAACAGGTTATGAATCACATCCCTGGTATCAAGTGTAAAACTAGTAGTATTCCTGGAGTGTAGTAGGTTATTATTAATATCCTTGGTGGCTAGTATAATACTAGTAGTATTTGTGCTGCTACGCAGTTAAAATTTATATGGAATGTATATGTAGCATCCCCAAGTCAGAGCAATGTGTGGGACTAACCTGGGGAATGCCAGTGATGGAGAGGCCGGCACGCTGTTCCTCTGGGGCACTCTCTGGGTTCTTGAAGGGACACAGCCAGGTGCAATGTGAGGTGCCCTTGGTGTTGTAGTTTAACGTGCCTATGGCTAAGTCCCTGATGTTTCGTGACGCCAGTGCCAATAAACGGTGGCACTCCGTATTTATAGTAGGAATAATAGAGGTGCAGACTTGTAGCTTGAAAACAGAATTCCAACTTTACTGGAAACAGTGGAAATACAGCAGGCAACCTCTTACAACAGTTCTTGTTGCAGACAATAGACTTTTATACAGTCGCAGTTACAGCAGGCTTACATCCAGCAAGGTAAAGTAGAGGGTAAAATAACAGGACTTTGAAATGCAGGTGAACCTTACTTTCTTCCTGACTTGTCCTGACTGGCAATTAATCTTCAAGGCCCCAATGCCCTACTTCTGGCTTATATCCTTGAATCTCCAGTAGACAGTGTACCTCCTCTTGACATTTCAGTACCTCTTGCTCTAGGGATTGCCTCTGCTTGACTTCTGCTGACTTGCTTAGGCCTGTGACATGTGGCCTTCACAGACTCCAGGGTCTGCACTCCTTCCCAGGCCCAGGGCCTGGTGTAGACTTCACAGGCTCATGGCCTGGAGTAGACTGAACTGAGCTAGCTGCTTCCTTCCCTGACTGGGCCTTATATAGACTAGGGCTACCTAGCTCCCTCTAGTGACTAGAGCTGGAATTACATCCCTAGCCGGCCTGCACATGGCACATTTCACAGTAACAGGGAATTAAATACCATAAATTGCATTACATTTTACAAATAGGACTTTTACCAGCCTCCCCATAAATGAGAGGAACGACAGCATCCAAGTGACCCTTCTGTAGTGACGGGTAGTACAACTCCCGTACACTACATACCCCGCTGCTTTAAGCTGAGTACGACCTCGTACTCCAACAGGGTACCGCCCGGCTGGAATTTTCACCTGAAAGAGACAAGAAAAACATGCAGGCATACATACATATCAGTAATCAATTCCATCTGCATTGACAATTATTATCAGGTCCAGCTGGCTAACGGAGAAGTGCGGTGACAAGGGCGTCGTTCTCTTTCTTCAGGATAAAGAGTGGAACTGGGGCGCTGACCTGGCACAGCGGATGTTAGGGAATACCAGGATAGTCCATGACAATGAAGGAGTCCATAATAAAAGCAACATCTCAGAGGCTCGCACATAGGGAGTCCATATCTGGGCACATAGACTTGGATAAAATTTTTAAAGTAATAAATACGGTCAGCAGCACATACATAAAATCACAATACAGGACTCTGACAATACCAGGGTAACACCTTCCTGGCAAGTCCTGCGTATTTTTAAAGTGCTGACATAAAAGCCCTTTTCAACCTGAAATGGGGGTTAAAAGGGGATAAAGTGCAAATAAAAGCACAACTTGGAATTATGAAAGTAGTTGACACCAAAATGGTAGCAGCAGGCAGGATGTCCCGGAACAGAAAGAGGCAGGCTGGGAGCAGTGGTTCCACAGTGGCAACTTATCTTCACAAACATGCCACCGGCCGTGGGGAACTGGCAGCAAGCTCCACCAGCCTGGCAAACTTAAAGGAACAGTTCCTGCAACATGTATGATGTCCCTGTGAGGATGAGCAAAAATGGCCTAGCAGGCCTGCTCACAGGTACGTATCAAAGGATCCCTGTTCATCAGAGGTAGTGCAGCCCTGTGCTGCCGGTAGTCTGGGCCATGCACCAGGGCCACTTGGAGGGGTGCCCACCAAAGAGAATGGGCTGGAAACATCACCGGTATTGGGCCTACCCACCTCACTGGCCCGCTGGGTTGCGGACATATAGGAGCTGCTGGTCTCGGGACACGGGCCGGCGCTGGGGTAGGCACTTCCTCTGGCCGGGACATAACGCTCCCGTCAAGGCGGACTCGGCTCCTGGCATATGTCAATTTATCCGCTTTTACACGGACCTTGGGTGGCTCAGCGTTAGCGGTAGGACTTGGTACTACGGGTTCAGGATGCACAGGGGGCACAGGTAACTCACCACCGCTGGACTGCTGCGCTGCCTTCTTAGACTCGGTCACTTGCCGCAGGCCATCCAGGTAAGCCTGTAAGGAAGCGATCCGCTCCTCCAGGGCGGAGATCTCACTGCTGGATTCCGGCACACTTGCAGCAGGCTCAGACGAGGTTCTTTCATGGCGGTTCCTCCGCAGGTCATCCATCGCTTCACTGAACTGGGCCATCCGCGCCCAATCAGCGGCTGTCTTCTCTCGTCGCGGCAGCTCTGGAGAGGGATAAGGACTGGGAGGCTTGTCCAGGATCGTCGGCTGCCAGAAGATGTTCGGGCCGAGAAAGGAACTCTTCTCCTGGTACGTATTCCGGATGGGTCCCGGCGGGTCCTCTGCCTCCACCGGATCTTCTGCTTCTTCCCAGTCCTCCGGTACCGGTCCTGGACGGGTCACCGCAGTGGCATATGGGCCTCGCAGGCCCTCCGCGGGAGTGAACTCCACTCTCTCTCCGACCGCTAGATTATGCAGTCGCCCGGGAGATAGCTGCGCTTGACGGACCGGCGATTCACGTAATAGTCCCGGTTGGTGCCGGTTTCTTGGATGAATCCAAATCCTCTAACCTTGTCAAACTCGAGCACGACTCCGGTGCGGCGTTCGAGCTGGGGCTTGCTGTCCCTGGAGTCTTCATAAATCCGCTTGGTGACTTCCTCGAAATACTTTTTCTGCGTGGTAGTTTTTAAAGTTGCCGCCACTCGGATCTCGGCCATCAGGGCCGACCACGCGGGGTTCCGCGGGAGGAAGCCTTCTCGCTGCGGGTGGAAACGGCAGGGCTCGGCTTGTGGCCATGGACAGGTCTGGGCCATGTCGCTGGGAGTATACGCTGGGGCGCAGGGCGCTCCTTAGTTGCTCCTGGGGTCGCCTCCATTGCTCCAACTACGGCTCCGGATCCCTCTGATTCAGGTAGGAAACCCCGTAGCAGGGTGAGCCACTGTTCCTGCAGGCTCCACCCCGTCGTTTCTTGCACGCCCCTAGGTATTTCAGTATAGGGTAGGCGGTGTCCATATTATAATCCTCAAAGGAAGGCGTTACCTCCAGGTCGTCTTCTCCTCCCTCTTGGAGGGTTTTGGCGCCAAATTTTCGCGCCACTGAGGTCAGTGATGGCGCAAGAAGAAGTCCAATAGCGCCGGCGGCCATCTTGGGCGCCATGATGCATCAATTCAATGACAGCAAGCAGGATGATAAAAAGTCCACAAAAACACACTTTGAAGTGGCGATTTTCTTCCTCTTGATAGCGCAACACTGCACAGCGCTTTTAGAGGTTTTTGGGACACTTTTCTGTACGTTTTAAGTCCGCAAAGTTTACTTCAAATAAACAGGCGTTTTGTCACTTGGCAAACTGGTTAAGGCACAAAGTTCACGTTTCTGTTCACAGTCCGTAAAACGTGCGTATCCTGTTCGTGACGCCAAAATGTAGCATCCCCAAGTCAGAGCAATGTGTGGGACTAACCTGGGGAATGCCAGTGATGGAGAGGCCGGCACGCTGTTCCTCTGGGGCACTCTCTGGGTTCTTGAAGGGACACAGCCAGGTGCAATGTGAGGTGCCCTTGGTGTTGTAGTTTAACGTGCCTATGGCTAAGTCCCTGATGTTTCGTGACGCCAGTGCCAATAAACGGTGGCACACCGTATTTATAGTAGGAATAATAGAGGTGCAGACTTGTAGCTTGAAAACAGAATTCCAACTTTACTGAAAACAGTGGAAATACAGCAGGCAACCTCTTACAACAGTTCTTGTTGCAGACAATAGACTTTTATACAGTCGCAGTTACAGCAGGCTTACATCCAGCAAGGTAAAGTAGAGGGTAAAATAACAGGACTTTGAAATGCAGGTGAACCTTACTTTCTTCCTGACTTGTCCTGACTGGCAATTAATCTTCAAGGCCCCAATGCCCTACTTCTGGCTTATATCCTTGAATCTCCAGTAGACAGTGTACCTCCTCTTGACATTTCAGTACCTCTTGCTCTAGGGATTGCCTCTGCTTGACTTCTGCTGACTTGCTTAGGCCTGTGACATGTGGCCTTCACAGACTCCAGGGTCTGCACTGCTTCCCAGGCCCAGGGCCTGGTGTAGACTTCACAGGCTCATGGCCTGGAGTAGACTGAACTGAGCTGAGCTGCATTCCTTCCCTGACTGGGCCTTATATAGACTAGGGCTACCTAGCTCCCTCTAGTGACTAGAGCTGGAATTACATCCCTAGCCGGCCTGCACATGGCACATTTCACAGTAACAGGGAATTAAATACCATAAATTGCATTACATTTTACAAATAGGACCTTTACCAGCCTCCCCATAAATGAGAGGAACGACAGCATACAAGTGACCCTTCTGTAGTGACGGGTAGCACAACTCCCGTACACTACATATATAGTTTAATTCATTGAACCATATGCAGTATTTCTATATTTGGTTATATGCTCCCATCTAGAGGCCGTTTTTGGAAATGCACTTGTTTTTCTTGTTCTTCTTTTACATCTATGACTCATTTTCTTTCAATGCTCCACCCTTCTTCTGGAGTTCTTCACTTCCTGTATCTTCCATGCTGCTTCAGCCACATGTACAGGGACACATATATTCTCATGTACGCTAATGAAAGCATCATCTTTTGACCGCACAATACCGGAATCCATCTGTTCTGCTGTACTCTGTTGTCTGACTTACACAATAAAGCGTACATGGATGAACACGGTGTTGGTAAGTTCAAGCTATCTGATAAGGATTGTCCGCAGTGATTATATCTGCCTTTACAGGCCAGGCATAGAGGTCTTACTAGGGATAAATCGCTATTACAACAATCGGAGTCAGAATAGTTTTCATGGGGTGTAGCAGGTTATTAATAACATCCTTGGTGTCTAGTGTAATACTAGTAGTGTTCCTGGGGTGTAGGAGGTTATTAATAATATCCCTGGTGTCTATTGTAATACGATACGTACCATCCCAATGGCGATGACGACGATACCAGCAGCAGTAGCAGCAGCAGGAACAGAGATTTTGTTGACAGTTTTAATGTCTGAAACAAAAAGTTGGACATTGAAAACCATTCATGCTGAAGACTTTATATAATAATTTTTGCCCACGATAGGACATCAATTTTCAAATCTAGAAGCCTCAACAATTGGCCCCTTACAAAAACTCAGCTCCAGTTATTATTCTTTTCTAAAATGACTTTTGGATATATCGGGGGGAGGGTTTACTAATCAAAATGCGGACTCTGGAGTAATTTGCAACTTTTTTGATTCATTTGGCAAATTTTTTTTCTTTCTATCCTACTTTTACAGTGTAGATGAAATATTCCTAACATCTTGGCCAACGCGGTCTCCTCTTTCCTATATTGACTGACCTTGCTCCTTATTTGCGCCTTCTGTTACTATCAGTTGCGTGCTGTTTGCATTGAACTCTCCTAAGGTTGTAGCGTTCCCACTGCAGGAGTATGACCCGTTGTCATGTCGGCTAAGGTTTTGGAGAGTTAAATTAAGATTCCCTAGGGAGCCTGAAAAGTGAATGCGACTTGCGTAATTGTAACTGACCCAGATCATTGCAATCATCTTATTTTCATGGTAGAGTAATTTTTGTAAGCTATTTTCAGGAGATGTACAGTCGTCTCGTGTGGAATTGGAATCATCTGTGAATGAAATCAAATTGATCCATCAATCAATTAGTAAATACATAGAGATTGCAACGGATTTGCCTGTTTTTATTACACTTGGAGGACAAATGTCTGTTTCTTAATTTTCCAGCAAAATTCAGAAAATGAATTTCTATATTGGGTTCCGATTCATGATGCCCACTGATTTCAATGGACAATCCTCTATCTGGTATTGGGGCATGTAATAAAGTAGGTTCACCTATCGGTTTCATGTAATGTTTAAAGGGGTTTTCCAGGAGTTAAAGGCTATAGACACCTTTGGGGCATTTTTTAGAATAAGAATATGGTTTAAATGAGTGTTTATGAGGTCAGGAGATCAGAGATAAGCGCTACACGTGAGCCGTCAGTTGACAGGATTCAAAGAGAACAGACTGTGACAGCAAAAGGACTGATTTTTAACCTTTTTATCTCAGAAATGTCTGCAAAAATAATTTTTAGCCCACAATGAGTAAAATGCAATCATAAAAAAATACCCCCAAAGGTGTATATAACCTTTAAATATTGACCTATGCTCAGGATAGGTCATCAGTATCTGATTGATGGGTGTCCGACTCCTGCTGATTGAAGAGGCTGTGGCTCTCCGGTGAACACCTTAGCCTCTTCCTAGGCCAATGATGTCCCGTTCATGATCAAGGGGCCTATGTGCAGATCAGTCCCATACAAGCGAATGGGCCTGGACTGCAATACCAATCACAGCCTCTATAAAATGTATAACGCTTTGCTTGGTGAGCTGAGAGGCTGCAGTGCTCACTGGAGTGCCACGGCCTCTTCAAACAACTGATCGGTGGGTGTGCTGGGTTGTGGACCCCATTAATCAGATATTAATGATATATCCTCAGGATATGCCATCAATATTGAACTCCCTTTAATTTTAGAAGATGACATCTCAGAAGCTTCTGAAAGTGAACAGTGACCAGGGTGTCTAAGCAGAGGAATATCCGAACATCAGTTGGCTGTCATGGGATGGACATTGAGTGGATGGTAATAATTTTCTTGCTACCTCCAGCCACCACTAGAGGGAGCTAAGGATTCACAATAATAATAATAACAACGCAGTGTGTGGTAAGCTCCCTCTAGTGGTGGTTTGAGGTAGCAGAAAATTGAAAATGTGACTTTGTGTCTATATAGGGGATTTGGAGCAATGTATTATAAGGAGAAAAAAATATGCATTTGCTAAAGTCCTACCAAATAGTATTTTTCTCACCTTCACAGACTCTATATGTATGTTTTTCCCCCTGTTGTTTTGATCTAACATTTGAGTATTTCAAAATGTCAATAAAGTGAAGATCACACTGCTAAAAAGGCAAAGTTGCTGAATTTTCACACCTGCAGCCACCACTACATTGATCCCAATAAATAATAACATAGTATAAAGTAAGCTCCCAAGCTCCCGCTAGTGGTGGCTGGAGGTAGCAGAAAATGAAAAATTAACTTTGTGTCTATGTGGGGGATTTGGAGCAGTGCATTATAAAAAAAAAAAATATATATATATATATATATATATTTTATAAAATCCTCCCCAAAAGTATTTTTCCTCACCTTTACTGACTGTACATTCTTCCGTTGTTTTAATCTTACATTTGAGGCTTTCGATTGTCCCAGATAATGACATGGAGATCTCACTTTCAAAAAGGCAAAGTTGGAAAAATTTTTCCCTGGCTTTCTTCAATGAGAGCTGCCTGATGTCAATATTTGACTCCACAGCGACAGAGCACGAAATGTTGCCGGAATCTCCTTCCTCAAGCTGCAGGTGAGTTGGCACTTGTTTTATGTATTCAGTTGACAGGCCTGAAATTGACAGACAGAAGTAATATTATTGCATTGTGACTGATTAATACCGTCATACAATGACTGTACAATACCACAACACAGTAAGAAATGTATCAACTTGACAGGTGCAATTATGTCTTCCTGCCACAAGGTGGTGCAGGTTTACTACAGTTAAGGCATAGCTGATACAATTCATGCGCACAGAGCAGGACGTATACAGTTCTCCATCTTTTCGCACTGTATGTGTTAAGTGACATTTAGAAATGATTGTTACTGTTCACAACCACCAGAGGGCTCTCACTATATACCTTAGGGAAGGGGTCCACTACCTTTGGCACTCCAGCTGCTGTGAAACTACAACTCCCAGCATGTGCACTTGCTCGGTTGCTCTTGCAACTCCCAGAGAAGTGAATGGAGCATTCTGGGAGCTGTAGTTGCAGGACAGCTGGAGTGCCGGAGGTTGCTGATAGTGTTGAGTGACTTTGTGGACTTCGATCCGAATTTCAGAGAAAATTTGTTTCGCCACGAGGCCGAATTTCCTTGTGCCTCGTGGTAGCGAATAAATTTTCCCTGTATGGCAGTAAAAATAAAAATGTTTCTGTGACGAGTCTTGATTGAAGATATCACACAAAATCCTGTGCGTGGTGACTTATGACACCACCATGCTGGCCGACGTGATGACGTCATCACGGCCGCACAAGATTGCGCTAGATCTTCAATCAAGATGGCGGCGGCCGACTCATCACGATAACATTTTAGTTTTTTAACGCCATTCAGGGAAAATTGAAGCACAAGGAAATTCAGCCTCGCTGCGAAACAAATTTTCCCTGAAACTATCAGCAACCTCCGGCACTCCAGCTGTCCTGAAACTACAGCTCCCAGAATGCTTCATTCACTTCTCTGGGAGTTGTAAGAGCAGCTGAGCAAGTGCACATGCTGGGAGTTGTAGTTTCACAGCTGCTGGAGTGCCAAAGGTAGCGGACCCCTGCTCTAAGGTATATAGTGAGAGCCCTCTGGTGGTTGTGAACAGTAACAATCATTTCTAAATGTCACTTGACACATACAGTGCGAAAAGATGGAGAACTGTATACGTCCTGCTCTGTGCACATGAATTGTATCAGCCTCAATCATATGGATGAGGTAAGTATGATTTTATTTTATTTTTTAATTTAGCACTCTGTTATTACTATCAGATGCTGCAATCAGTTATGAATGTGGCGTCTGAGAGGTACAATGATGGGGAGGGGCAAAAATTACTGCTCCCTGTCATTGCCCCCAGTACTTACAAAGAAATGCACTTTGTGACAAAGTAATTTGTCACTAAACACATTTTTTTTGTATAGCCAGAGCACAGATGCATTGCATGGCAAGCAGTGATAAGGATCAGGAAGCAGTCCAGGTCATTCTAAGAATAGCAACGGAGCGAGGCGCAGACAGTAGCGGAGTGCGGTTTCACTTGGGGGGAAGACTGTAGTAGGCTAGGTCAGGGTTAATGTGGTGGAAAAGGGGATTGGCAGGGTTTGGATTTAAATTGAGGAGGGGGTGGAGTTAGTAGGTTGGCAGGCTGTTGGGGGGAGGGTGGATGCACGCGCGGTAGCATCCCCACGAGATGTCCCACGCGGGGAGCGTGTCGGTAGCTGTTTGCCTGTGGGACGTGGAAGCAGTGCGGCCAGGCCCCATGATGGCCTGGGCCTTCCCGCTGGGGAAGCTGATGTGTCTCCTGCGCCGGCAGCCCCAGCGCACAAGGATCAGGGAGTGCGGTGGGATTAGTGGAGAAGCGGAGGCGTTGTGGCCCCTAGTGGCAGGTCGGCGTCATGACACCCTTGGGGCCACGGGTGCTGATGCTGCGGCCCTGACTACTGATAGCTGGCATGTGGAGCCTGGACCGGGGGGGCCCGGGTTGATGAGGAGACTACGGCCATGTGATGAGGCCCCCTCTACAGTGGAGAGAAGGGGTACCCTTTCCCTTAGTCAGCAGCATGAAAGAGAGGCCTCACAGCTGGAGGATGGTGAAGTGGATCCGGAGGAGGAGACTGCGGCAGACGGAAGGGATGTTTCGTTTACTGAGGAAGCCATGCCATACCTGCTGGACATGCCTGTGGGGACAACCGGGAGAGGACCTGCGGCGGCCGGGGAACCCATCCGGGGACGGCCAGGTGAGAGGACGGCGTGTCAGATTCCTGTTGGGGGGAAAGGGGGGCTAGTACAGCTTGGTGGGGGGGGGGTTCTGAGGTTTTGGCGCGGGAGGTGTTGTCTGGTTTGCTGTCGTTGCTGTCATGGTTGGGTACCGGAGCGCCCGTGTCCCCGGTGTCGGTCTGGGATCCTACGCGAGCGTTGGGGGTGCAGGAACCGGGTATGGTACGTGGTTTAGTGGGGTCTAGTGAGAGTGTTGCTGCTGTCAGTACGGAGGCCACGGGATCGGGGACGATGGCTGGAGATAAAGGGACTTCAGGGGATGCCGTTCGGTTGGCGGACTTGGCGAAAGGAGAAATATATGTGTGCTTTGAGGGACCGCTTGGGGCTCACTTGAAACAGGAGGTTAGGGAAAAGATATGGAAGGATGAATATGTAGAGATTTTTTCTTTGCTTCCACTGGAGAAGTTTAATTTAGATAGGGGTAAACCGGACGAGAGTAAAAAGGAGGAGGCGGTATAGATTGATCCCATGTACGTTTCAAAATTGGCTTCAAGCCTTTGTGATTTTGGCCAGCGTAGTTGGGGAAAAATTGCCTGAACATTGCTCGGCCCTTTTCTGCTATATTGATGCTATCGGGGAGGCTCATCGGGCCTATAGGGGTTTGGCGTGGCTTAGGTATGATGAGCAGTTTCGGCAGCAGAAAGCAGTTAGGCCTAGCATACGGTGGGATCACAAAGACATCGGTCTTTGGATGCGGTTGATGGCGGCGCCAAAGGGTGGTTCCCAGCCCTTTTGCGGATCGGCTGGGGGTTCCTCGGCCTCAGAATCTCAAGAGGGAGGTAGAAGCCGGTTCTTGTCTGATTGCCGATACAAGCATGAGTGCTCCCGTTGCAGAGGCGCCCATAGTTTGTCGCAGTGTTTTAGGCGAGGAAAAGGTAAGGGACCCGAGGCTATGCAGAAGAGGGGTGACTCCAGTGAGGGTGGCAGAGATGGAGCCTTATTTAAGGAGGTATCCAAATAGGGAGGTGGCTCAGGTTTTGCTAGTGGTTTTGTTATTCCATGTAGTTTGGTTGGGCCGAGTATGGCGACCCGGAATTTGTCCTCAGCGTTGCGTCACCCGGATGTTGTGAGAGAGAAGATTGAGAAGGAGGTGGCGGCTGGAAGGGTTGTTGGCCCCTTAACTGAGTGTCCTTTGCCGAAGTTATGGGTTTCCCCATTTGGTTTGGTACAATGAGTTCAGGCTTATTCATCACTTGTCTTATCCGTCGGGGGGGGGGGGGGGGGGTCGTCGAACGATGGGATAGCTGATGAGTTGTGCTCCGTTTCGTACACGTCTTTTGATGCGGCGGTGCGATGGGTCCAGCATTTTGGGCAGGGCGCCCTGCTTGCCAAAACGGATATTGAGGCGGCCTTTCGGTTGTTGCCCATACGCCCGGATAGTTTGCATTTACTTGGTTTTAAATGGGAGGGTCGTTTTTATGTTGATTGTTGTTTGCCAATGGGCTGCGCGATTTCGTGTTCATTGTTTGTCGTTTAGCTCTTCCTGGAATGGATTGTGAAACAGGAGGCGGGTTGGAATTCGGTTCTGCATTATCTGGATGATGTTTTGTTCTTGGGTCCGGCCGAATCCAGGGTGTGTGCTGTGTTGTTGCAAACGATGGAAAGAGTAGCGGCGAGGTTTGGGATTCCTTTAGCGGCGAAAAAAAACAGAAGGGCCTTCCACGGTCATAACGTTTTTGGGAATTGAGATAGACAGTATGGCCATGGAATGTCTGCTGCCAGAGAATAAGGCGTCTGATTTGTTGAATGAGGTGGTTTTCTTACGGAGGGCTAAGAAGGTCCAGCTTAGGCGGGTTCAATCGGTATTGGGTAAATTGAATTTCGCTTGTCGAATTTTGCCTATGGGACGAGTTTTTTGTCGGCGTTTGGCGCTGGTTACGGCAGGGGTTACGGCCCTGTTTCATTACTTGCGGTTACCGGCTGCGGTAAAGGCTGACTTAGCGGTTTGGGAGGTTTTTCTTTTGGAATACAATGGGCGATCTATGTGGATGAAGGCAGCGGTTAGTAATGTGGATTTGGTGTATTGTATTCGGATGCATCAGTTTCGTGTGGATATGGTGTTTTTCGTCAGGGGCAATGGAGTGCGGAGGCATGGCCGACGGAGTGGAAGCGGGCTGGATTTCTCAGCAACTTGGTGTTGTTGGAACTTTTCCCTATTGTTTTGGCTACTGAGTTATGGGGGGACTGGCTTAGGAATTGGCGGGTGCGTTTCTACTGTGACAATATGGGTGTTGTACAAGCAATTAATAGCCAGACAGCCAACTCCCCGCCTGTGTTGAATTTACTCAGGCATCTAGTGTTGAGGGGTTTGAGGTTGAATGCATGTTTTGTTGCGGTACATGTCCTGGGAGTAGATAACTCAATTGCTGATTCCCTTTCTCGTTTTCAGTGGAATCTCTTCCGCAGCTTGGCGGCTGGTGCCAAAGTCCAGGGGTTGCCCTGTTCCCAGTGGCTCTGGAGCATGGCCTTGGGTTCTCAGTAGACCTGATTAGCTGGTCGCTTAGCAGCGGTATGTGGTCAGCATACTCCACGGTGTGGTCTTTGTGGGAGGAGTTGATGGAGCGGGTCGGGGGTTGCAGTTCGGTTGAGGAGTTTCGGACGTTATTGGTTTTTTGGGTCGGTACGTTTTATGCTGCGAGTTTGTCTTTCTCGGTCGCGTCTAAGAGGTTAGCGGCGGTGGCTTTCTGGTTGTGTCTGCGGGGACTGGCGGATGTGTCTAAGTGTTTTGTGGTTCGGCAGGCGTTGAAGGGTTACCGTTGTGGGGTGATTCAGAGGGACACTCGACGACCAGTTTCTTTTGCGGTGCTGAAGCTGTTGTGAAAGGAGGTGGGGTCGGTCTGTGTGTCCGAATCTGAGAGGCTTTTGTTTAGGGGTGCTTTTTTGCTGGCCTTTTTCGTAGCCTTTCAAATTTCGGAATTGGTGGCAGCGAGTCGCACGGGTGGTGGGGGTTTGTCACGCGAAGATGTAAGGTTTTGGAACGGCGGTTTGCTGTGTGTAGTTCGCAAGTCAAGAACCGATCAGGAAGGTAAAGGTGTGATTGTATGGCTTCGGCCGTTGGGGGGGGTCGGTGCTTTGTCCAGTGCGCTGTGTGGAGGAATTTTTGAGTGTGCGGCATGACAGGTTGGGAACATTGTTGATTCACCAGGACGGTTCGCGGTTGTCTCGCTTTCAGTTTGTTGCTGTTTTCCGGAAATGCTTGTCGGCCGCGGGTTTGCCTGCTAATGATTATGCATCCCAGATCCTTGTTACGGTGCAGGAGGTAATAATGTTGGAATGATGTGTCTAAGTGCCTGTTATTATTAATATTCTTGTTAAATGGTAAATGATGTTGTTGATAATGTGTGGATTAATAAAGTTGGCCGTCATGGTCATTTCACCAAAAGTAAGTTGGTGTCGGTGTGATTATTTAAGGGGAACGGGTTAGGTATTAGTAGCCGGAGGACATTCTTCCATCCTATTAAGTCATAATGGCAGCCATAATAAAACCATCACACAGTAACACCAGGAAACCTTGTTGCTCAGGCTAGGTATCTCGTGAGCAGGTGTATGTCATTCAAGGTCCTCAGCTATAGAAATGGGGGGCAATCTGCATCTGTTCCATGCATGGTGCTTTAAAGAGGATCTTTCACTTAGGATTTAGGTAGTGAAATACACTACCTTCCTGGGCGGCCCCCGCTGACGTCCAGGCAACATTTTTTTTTTTTTTTAAATAACCCCTCGTTCGTGCACTCCGGTCCCCGTCAGTTTTCACATGCAGGGATTTCTTGTATGAGGCAGGGACTTGTCTTTTGCCTGGGGAGTGGTTTTCGCTCATAGCGCTCGGCTCGCAGCCAGGGAGAGGAAAACCACTCCCCAGGCAAAAGACAAGTCCCTGCCTCATACAAGAAATCCCTGCATGTGAAAACTAACGGGGACCGGAGTGCACGAACGAGGGGTCATTTTGAAAAAAAAAAATGTTGCCTGGACGTCAGCGAAGGCTGCCCGAGAAGGTAGTGTAAGTATTTCACTACCTAAATCTTAGTGAAATATCCTCTTTAAGAGTCTCGATCCACACTCATCCTGCTATGGGGACCCAGTCGAGGTGCAGAGAGTGAGACCAGCATCCACTAAATAATATAATTATGACCTGCACACTGGGGCTAAATACAGTTGCAAGAAAAAGTATGTGAAACCTTTGGAATGATATGGATTTCTGCACAAATTGGTCATAAAATGTGATCTGATCTTTATCTAAGTCACAACAATAGACAATCACCGTCTGCTTCAACTAATAACACACAAAGAATTAAATGAAGATATAATATATGGGGGCACACCTATCCAAACCAAACGAGTGCTGGCAGCAGTGTGAATCAACAGACCAAAATATATGAACAAAGAACACTGCACACAAGAATGGCGCACATCAAAAATGTAATATTAATTATATAAATTTATTATTTAAAACACAAAACATGACACACGACAAAAAAAGGGTTAAAAACATTGTATACAATGGATCACCAACAGTGTGGATATATGGTCCAACACTGACGCCCACCACACGGCCCTGCCACAATAATCTCATAGTACAATGCCAAACAATTGGCTCACAGTGGATAATCTGGACAATACCCAGCAAACAGTAGCGGTATCTGCATTAAAAAATCCACAAGAGCTATAATACTTATCACAATAGCATGGTAATGCACGGGTCCAAGGTGGTGGGGCAAAACAAGCTCGACGCGTATCGCCGGTACACAGCCGGCTTCCTCAGGAGTGTCACCTTTGCTGATGTTCAGGTAGCCTTATTTAAGCATCACACTATAGACAAAATAATTATCACCTGTTAGGCCAAATAGAGAGACCGCCCACCGCTCAACCCCTCCCTGGACAAGCGGCGTGGGAAGAGCGCCCCAAAGATGGACACCGCCGGACAACGGGACTGATGCGGGAGAGTCAGGGGATTTTAGATCCTTGACCAGTGAGATTACAGAGGCACATAAGTTGTTCACCCGAGTTTGGTGGAATGTTAAAAGTCTGGAGGAATACATTAGATGCTCTATAATACCCAGAGGTCTTAGGATTAAAAAATTTCCAGCATGGGAGGCCACTCCAGAATTTAAGGAGACATGGGAACTTGGTTTATCACAATGTTCTAAGATTATGATGGGCATTTTAATTGATCATGATAAAAACTTGCTGAGAGACACCAAACTAAGGCTGATTGAATTAGAGGCCAAACTAACACAGTTGGACAAAAATAGGGTTGATAATTTCTTTGCTAAATTGAAGGATGTGCTTGAAAAGTATGATAAGGAAATCATGGTAGGGAAAAAAATCTAAATTTCAACGGGATAAAACAGACTTTGAGAGAAGACAAATCTATAGATGGAAACATAATGGTAATGCACGTGGTCAGGGCAAAAGACGTGATGCTCATTCAAGTATTAATGTGGGAAACACAATGGAAAACAGTCTGAGTGATGGGGATTTTTTATCAGAGGCCAGCGACGATGCAGGACAAGGCGGGGATTACGCAAACCCAAGAAAGAGGGGGCCCCAGCATCGCAAGAACAGCAACTATCCCCTGTTTCAGAAGAGACGACTGCAGGACTAAATTCTACGAATGAGAGCACACTCCAAATCATTAATTTGTCTTCCCACCAACTTACTGAACAAGAAAAACAACTGTGTTTTAAACTTCTTTATGACCAACCATCACTACTATATGATGTGGCTGAGGACGAAAGGAATGCTCTGATGGATCTGATGGAATTACTCCAAGAAAATGAATGTCCCACAGCCATCCTTCGGGAAATTCAGAAGTTACCATTGAACTCGGTAATAGGAAGGAATTTGAACAAAGAGGAACAAAAGGAGGCTAGGAGACAACTTTATAATAGAACGTTCTATATGCCTTTACCCTCTGACCCTACCGATGTCTTTAAAAGGAAATTGGACACCCTTCTTGGGACAGCTCGTGACATGAATATTATCACCAAAAAAGAATTTGACTTTTTACAGGTTTGCCCTCTTATATACGCGATTCGATGCACCTGATTGAAGAACCACGGGATATCGAACTTACGTCAGAGACACTTTTGGTGACATGTGATGTCGAGGCCCTTTACACCAATATTGCACATGAGGATCCGAGCTGTATGACACTATCTGGAGGGGTCGTCGGTGAGCGACCCGGCCCATCACATGTTCCTGGGTCCAAAAAGCCTCTTGGAGGATTATATCACCTCATTGAACCAGAATGACCTCCATATTCATCTGACATATAAGATCTCGGCCATTGAAGTGGACTTTTTGGACCTCAAGATTCGACGGAATGGCTCACAAATTTTCACATCTCTACATAGGAAAGAAACGGCCACTAATAACATATTACATTATCAGAGCTTCCATCCTAGTCATCAGAAAAAGGGAATTCCGAAGGGCCAATTCCTTAGATTACGACGAAATTGTACAAGAGTTGAGGACTTCAAGTCGGCCTCGAGTGATCTCACGTCACGGCTTCAGGGGCGGGGATACCCCAAAAAAGTGATATCAGTAGCATATCAAAATGCAAGGGCATCTAACCGCGATGATTTGTTTGTACCAAAAACGAAACTGAAAGATGGAAGAACACACTTGATCACTCGGTTCAATAATCAATGGACTGATTTATATCGTATACTCCACACACACTGGTATATTCTGACATCAGATCAACGACTGGCGAAGTACGTGGATCTTCGCCCTAAGATTATTGCACGGAGAGCACCAACACTGAGGGACCAACTGGTGCGGAGTCACTTTCAGCGACCAACTGAAAAAATTGGGAGAGGTGCCAGATTAAAAGGCACATACCCTTGCGGACATTGTAATGTCTGCCAATATATGTTGGGAGCGAGCTCTTTTGAAAATGAAGCACAACAACGGGAGGTAGTTTTGAAACATTACACCAATTGCCGTACTAGAAATTTGGTTTATGCGCTTATTTGTCCGTGTGCAAAAATATATGTGGGCCAAACCTCACAAGAACTGCATAAAAGGGTACAACAACACACCTCTAATATCTCACTGGCTTCACGGGATAGGACCAAGAAGGAGAAGACTTTGACCTCAGTTGCCTCTCATTTTCTGGATCATCATGGAGATTAGACTTTCTTTGGAGATCATGTATTGTATATGAGACATGATGTGCACACATGTTTGTTTTTACACAAAAAATCTTTTGACGGGACTCCTAGCCATTACCACCATTCGCCGGATATAAGTGGGACCTCCACTTCGTGCTCAAGGTCTGAAGGGTTAATCCAATGATGAATTGACTTTACCTCCCCCTCCTTTAACATTTTATGGTTTTTCCTTATTTATTACTGAATGGAATCTCAGCTCTCTTGTGACTTTCAAGTGTCAACTAGGTCGTTTTGGTCCCCAGGTCTCTCTTCCTCCCATGGGACTACGACGTGGTCCTTGCGGTGGATCCGCGCCCAGCCCATGCACAGCTTCAGTGGGACGTCTTTTTTGATAACATTAAAACTTTTTATAATTTGTGGTTTTATGTCTATAATGGATCATGACCTTTGATGTCCTTAGTGGAATCTTTCTAGTTATGCGCTACACTCGAATTTCATAATTATTAAATTAATTTATCTCGTGGGGTTTTTATTCTTCATTATTTTATTCTTTATTATATGAACTTTGTGGGGTGTTTTTGAAATTAATTTATTATTATATGGTTAAGAATTAGTATGAGTCAATTATGGCGTTTTGATTATCATATGAATTAGGTACACTGCAGACTACTTTGCATATTTTTTTTTTTATATTTTTATATTTTTATTTTCTATGTATGTCTTATGCACTATTGGACTTTTTAATCACACAGGTTGGGTGTTTTGAAATTAATTCACTATGTGGTAATGATCTAATATGTGATTATTATGGTTGTTTGATTACTTTGACATGATTTAATGAATATTACGCTATCATGACTTTGATATATCCCTATATGCTTTTACTTTTATTGGTTATATATAGATTAATTTAAATAATCAAGGGTTCGTGATTTGTTAACTTTGAAATGTATTTTGCGCATTCTCATGGTCGGTTCCACTGTTCTTTCTGTGCATGGGCTGGGCGCTGACCTCCTCCGCATCAGGTGACATCCGGCGGTGACACGCATGAGCTGCACTTCCGTTCTTTGGAACGCAGCTCGGCGTTCACTTCCGGTTTACGTCACGGGCGCGCGCCATGTGCGCGACGCCCTTCTTGTGCGCCTCGTCGCACGCGCTGCCGGCGTTGTCCGGCGGTGTCCATCTTTGGGGCGCTCTTCCCACGCCGCTTGTCCAGGGAGGGGTTGAGCGGTGGGCGGTCTCTCTATTTGGCCTAACAGGTGATTATTATTTTGTCTATAGTGTGATGCTTAAATAAGGCTACCTGAACATCAGCAAAGGTGACACTCCTGAGGAAGCCGGCTGTGTACCGGCGATACGCGTCGAGCTTGTTTTGCCCCACCACCTTGGACCCGTGCATTACCATGCTATTGTGATAAGTATTATAGCTCTTGTGGATTTTTTAATGCAGATACCGCTACTGTTTGCTGAGTATTGTCCAGATTATCCACTGTGAGCCAATTGTTTGGCATTGTACTATGAGATTATTGTGACAGTGCCGTGTGGTGGGCGTCAGTGTTAGACCATATATCCACACTGTTGGTGATCCATTGTATACAATGTTTTTAACCCCTTTTTGTCGTGTGTCATGTTTTGTGTTTTAAATAATAAATTTATATAATTAATATTACATTTTTGATGTGCGGCATTCTTGTGTGCAGTGTTCTTTGTTCATATATTTTACATGTTTTTATGTTTCAATAGATTTTTATTGAGATTTTCAGAAATAAACAGAGATAATTGTATACAAACACATTTAGCATGCGTATAGTATTGTGAACATTATGCATACACAACTGGGAATATAAAACAAAATACAATTAAATACAGTACCGAATTGTACAGGTATATCAAAGTATATATTTTTCACTTTACTTCAAGGTGACATTTCACAGATTTTGGAGAATCCAAGGAGAAAACATCAACCACATGAGGATAAGGCTATAAGGCTATATAGGGGCCTCGTTAAAAAACTCAGATAATATTATCTGGAAAGGGTGTAGTGTATGAACTGGACAGCCAAGACAGCCATTGGTTGAGTGCCCCTGTCCTGGACTGCAACGTTGGGGAAAACATTATTTCATGGTGCATATGCTGATTTATAAGATGCTGCACTTCTGACAATTCAGGATGAATGCTTTGTTTCCAGTGGCGAGCAATTACTGTACGTGTGGCTGTAAGGAGATGGGCCACTACCCATTTATGGTCTGCAGGGACTTCTGCTAGTCCCATGCACAGTAGTGCCAAACCTGGAGAGATATCTAGATTTAGACCTGTAACCTCAGATATCATTTTTATTATGGTACACCATAATGGGGCAACATAGGTGCAATACCACCACATGTGCGCTAGGGTGCCACATAGCGTAGGATAACCACATCCAGCATGTAAGGGGATATCCTGCTTGTATATGAGCAATTCTGTCTGGCGTGAGGTACCACCTTAATTGTATTTTTCTGTTTAGTTCGGCATGGTTAATGCAATTAGAGGGTTTGACTGCCGAATAAAGTGCCCTTTGCCAGGATTCTATATCAAAGGAGGAGTTAAGTTCTTTTTCCCACCTGGTCATAAATAAAGGTTTGTCGCAATTATTAGAGGTGATTAGGTGATGATAGAATATCGAGACACATTTCTTCGAACCTCTTTAATGGTTCAACAGTTTTACCAAGGATGGATCCGTGGGAGGGCTACTTGACAAGGTCTCTAAACCAATAGACGTTAAAAGATGTCTAACTTGCAAAAATTGGTAGAAGACACGATTGGGGAGCTCATATTTCTTGTGTAGCTGCCATGTTCGGGCTTCTGGTTTGAGGTGAAGCTTTGTGGAAAAACTCTGTTAGTTTTGCAGGAGCTTGGCGTCTTTTAACTCTCCCCATTGCTGGATCAATCCGGAAAAACGATTCAGACATAGAAAGAACTTGTTGGGTCTGCCGTTATTAGCCGGTTTGTGAAGCTGTGTTCGGAGCTCTCAGATTAAGCAGCCGGCGCCATCAGCGGTTAGGCCACGCCCCCCGTTACCATGTTTTTATTAAACACACCATGTAAACATTCACAGTGCAGGTGGAAAAAGTATGTGAACCCTTGGATTTAATAACTGGTTGAACCTCCTTTGGCAGCAATAACTATAACCAAATGTTTCCTGTAGTTGCAGATCAGACGTGCACAACGGTCAGGAGTAATTCTTGAACATCCCTCCTTACAGAACTGTTTCAGTTCAGCAATATTCTTGGGATGTCTGGTGTGAATCGCTTTCTTGAGGTCATGCCACAGCATCTCAATCGGGTTGAGGTCAGGACTCTGGGCCACTCCAGAAGGCGTATTTTCTTCTGTTTAACCCCTTAAGGACATGGCCCTATTTCACCTTAAGGACCAGGCCATTTTTTCAAAATCTGACCAGTGTCACTTTATGTGGTGATAACTTTAAAAAGCTTTTTTTTATCCAGGCCATTCTGAGATTGTTTTTTCGTCACATATTGTACTTAATGACACTGGTAAAATGAAGTCGAAAAATTTCATTTTTATTTATAAAAAAATACCAAATTTACCAAAAATTTTGAAAAATTAGCAATTTTCCAAGTTTCAATTTCTCTACTTCTATAATACATAGTAATGCCGCCAAAAAAAGTTATTGATTTACATTCCCCATATGTCTACTTCATGTATCGATCATTTTGGGAATGCCATTTTATTTTTTGGGGACGTTACAAGGCTTAGAAGTTTAGAAGCAAATCTTGAAATTGTTCAGAAATTTTCAAAAACCCACTTTTTAGGGACCAGTTCAGGTCTGAAGTCACTTTGTGAGGCTTTCATAATAAAACCACCCAAAAATGACCCCATTCTAGAAACTACACCCCTCAAGGTATTCAAAACTGATTTTACAAATGTCATTAACCCTTTAGATTTTCCACAAGAGTTAATGGCAAATGGAGATAAAATTTCAGAATTTGAATTTTTTGTAAAATTTTCCATTTTAATCCATTTTTTCCAGTAACTAAGCAAGAGTTAATAGCCAAACAAAACTTAATATTTATTCCCCTGATTCTGCAGTTTGCACGAACACCCTATATGTGGTCGTAAACTGCTGTATGGCCAAACGGCAGGGCACAGAAGTAAGGGAACGCCATATGGTTTTTGGAAGGCAGATTTTGCTGGACTGGATTTTTGACACCATGTCCCATTCGAAGCCCCCCGATGCACCCATAGAGTAGAAACTCCATAAAAGTGACTTCATCTAAGAAACTACACCCCTCAAGGTATTCAAAACCAGTTTTACAAACTTTGTTAACCCTTTAGGTGTTCCACAAGAGTTATTGGCAAATGGGGATGAAATTTCAGAATTTCTATTTTTTGTTACCTTGTCTCAAAAAAAGTGTAATATAGAGCAACCAAAAATCATATTTACCCTAAAATAGTACCAACAAAACTGACACCTTATCCCGTAGTTTCCAAAATGGGGTCACTTTTTTGGAGTTTCTACTGTAGGGGTGCATCAGGGGGGCTTCAAATGAGACATGGTGTCAAAAAACCATTACAGCAAAATCTGCCTTCCAAAAACCATATGGCGTTCCCTTCCTTCTGTGCCCTGCCGTTTGGCCATACAGCCATTCTCAGAGAAAAGGTGGTGGAACTCACCCCCCCTCCACTGGCCACGCCCCTACCCACCCCTAGGACCGCCCCCTAAAACCGCCCCTTTAGAGAACAGGGATGAGAGTCTCACCATATATTTTTTTTTTTACTACATGGGGCCCTGCTTACTAAACTGTGTATGCAGTCTGCATGAAAGATTATTTTTATTATGCCTACATTCAGGTTAGGCAAGATTAGACTAAGTGAGCGGGGCCCCATGTAGTAGAATTTCTAGGGCCCCGCTCACTTAGTCTAATCTTGATGACTTGCCTAATGTCAACTGGCCCCGCCACTGGGCACAGGCCAGTCCGGCGCAGTGGCGGATCCAGAGCCTGGTCTCGGGAGGGACATTTCCGGCAATCGATACGCCCCTGCTCCGATCACTACAGAAATACAGCCCCACTTACCTCTTACATCCAGTGACGTCTCCTGTGATGTAGATGTTCTCTGTCCTCATCTTCTCCTTTCAGACCAGACTACCCGTCTTTGCATCTCTGCAGTTAATGTCCACAAAATAAATCTTAGTTTACTACTTTGCCAGTAACAAGTGCCTCCCATATACTGGACCCCCAATCATGTGCTAGTGAAAATTGCCTCTCCAATCTCCCCCTGATGTGCCAGTAATAAGTGCCACTCTCCTCTCTCCCCATCATGTGCCAGTAATAAGTGCCATTTCCCCCAACATGTGCCAGTCTCCTCTCTGCCACCCCCATCATGTGCCAGTCTCCTCTCTGCCACCCCCATCATGTGCAGGCTCCATTTCTCCCCCCAATCATGTGCAGGCTCTATTTCTTCTCCCCCCCCCCTAATTCATGTGCAGACTCCTTTCTTCTCCCCCAGTCATGTGCAGGCTCCTTTTCTTCTCCCATCCCCCAATTCATGTGCAGGCTCCTTCCCCCAAGTCATGTGCAGGCTCCTTTCTTCTCCCCCCCAATTCATGTGCAGGCTCCATTTCTTTCCTCGCTCCCCAATTCATGTGCAGGCTCAATTTCTTTCCTCCCCCCCCCATACTTACCTCCTTGGATGCGCTGCGACGCAGGCCTCTTCCGGCCTGTGTCCCGCTCTGTACTGCTCAGGCGGCGCGATGACGTCATCGCGCCGCCTGCTGCACCGCTCTGATAGGCTGCGGGCCGTGTGCCGGCAGCCTATCAGAGGAACAGGGAAGGGAGACACCTCCCTCCCCTGCCGCACCGCACAGCGATCTGTATCGCTGTCCAGAGGACGGCGATACAGATCACTATGGAGATGAACGCTTCCACAGTGGAAGCGTTCATCTCCTGTCACCTGCCGCCGTCCCCCAGCTCCTTCACCCAGTCCCTCCCTGCTGATACATCGCAGCCTGCGATGCTGGAGCATTGCAGGCTGCGATGTCAAAATGTCGGCATAAAAGGTGGCAGAATGCCGTTCCGGTGCGTTCCGCCAGAAAAAAAGCCCTGGTTTTACATAATAAAGCATTTTTGAAAAAAATTATTTTTTAGTGTCTCCACATTCTGAAAGCCATAGTTTTTTTTTTTTTTTTTTTGGGCGACTGTCTTATGTAGGGGCTCATTTTTTGCGGGATGAGATGGCGGTTTGATTGGCACTATCTTGGGGTGCATATGACATTTTGGTCGCTTGCTATTACACTTTTTGTGATGTAAGGTGACAAAAATGGCTTTTGACACCGTATTTTTTATTTTTTTTTGCTGTGTTCAGCTGAGGGGTTAGGTCATGTGTTATTTTTATAGATCAGGTTGTGACGGACCCGGCGATACATAATATGTATACTTTTTGTTTATTTATATAAGTTTTACACAATAATATAATTTTTTAAAACAAAAAAAAATCATGTTTTAGTGTCTCCATAGTTTGAGAGCCATATTATTATTTTTTTTGGGCGATTGTCCTATGTAGGGGCTCATTTTTTGCGGGATGAGATGGCGGTTCGAATGGTACTATCTTGGGGTGCATATGACTTTTTGATCGCTTACTATTACACTTTTTGTGATGTAAGGTGACAAAAAAATGGCTTGTTTGACAACGTTTTTATTTTTTATGTTTACGGCGTTCATCTGAGGGGTTAGGTCATGTTATATTTTTATAGAGCAGGTCCTTACGGACGCGGCGATACCTAATATGTATACTTTTTTTATTTATTTTGGTTGGGTATAATTTTTGCGTGATGAGGTGACGGTTAGATTGGCACTATTTGGGGGGTCATATGACTTTTTGATCGCTTGCTATTACACTTTTTGTGATGTAAGGTGGCAAAAAAAATGGCTTTTTATTATTTTTTTACAGTGTTTACTTGAGAGGTTAGGTCATGTGATATTTTTATAGAGCAGATTCTTACAGACGTGGAGATACCCAATATGTCTACTTTTTAGTTTTTTTTTCATTTAACACTAAAAAGCATTTTTGAAACAAAAAAAATCATGTTTTAGTCTGAGAGGCATAGTTTTTTTATTTTTGGGCCAATTGTTTTAGGTAGGGGCTCAATTTTTGCGGGATGAGATGGCGGTTTGATTCGTACTATTTTGGGAGGCAAATGCCTTTTTGATCGCTTTGTATTACACTTTTAGTGATGTAAGGTGCCAAAAAATGGCTTATTTACACCATTTTTTATTTTTATTTTTATGGCGTTCACCTGAGGAGTTCAGTCATGTGATATTTTTATAGAGCAGGTTTTTACGGACGCTGCGATACCTAATATGTGTAGTGTATTTTATTTTTATTCAGTGATATGTGTTTTTTTCATTTTTACATTTTTTTCACTTTTTTACATTTTTTTTTGACCCAGACCCACTTGGTTCTAAAAGATCCAGTGGATCTGGTGTCTGTATAATACAGTACAGTACACTATATAGTGCACTGTGCTGTATTTTGTACTTTACAAAGTCTGAATAGACCTTTAGCAGGTCTATTCAGACTTTCAGCACCATGGAGAGCAGGACGCTTCTAAAAGCGTCCTGTCTCCATGGCAACCATCACCCGCTGCCATAAGAAAGCACCGGGTGATGGATGTTAAGGGAGTGGAGCCCGCTTCCTCTGTGATCCCATCCTGTTGGGGGGCTGCAAAGGCACAGCAGCCCCCCGATGGGAGAGGGAGGGAGCTCCCTCCCTGTTAACCCGTACGGACCGCGGTATAGAAGGGCTTAAACGGCTGGCATCTGATCAAGCACAGATGCCAGCCGTTTCTATTAGAGTGTCAGCAATGTGCTGACACTATGATAGATCCACTAGACACCAGGGAAACATTACAGAGGAGGCGGGCGGGGGATCGTAATCGCGATCCCGCCCGCCGCACCGCCCGCAACCACCCCCCCTGCCATAATATGATTGGGGGCTGCAGGGGGGGTTAAAGATGAACACTTTGGGGGCATTAACTCTCTGATCGCGGGGATCAGAGATCGCACAAAGCGCTGCAAACCGCAGGTCTGAATTGACCTGCGGTTTGCAGCGATCGCCCATACGGGGGGGTCACAGGACCCCCCTGGGCATTGTAACAAGTTACCTGCTGAATGATTTCAGCAGGTACCTTGTTCCGATCACTGCCAGCTGAGCAGCAGTGATCGGAACTACTCATGACGTACCGATACGTCATGTGTCCTTAAGGACTCGGGAAAAATGCTGTACCGGTACGTCATGTGTCCTAAAGGGGTTAAGCCATTCTGTTGTTGATTTACTTCTATGCTTTGGGTCGTTGTCCTGTTGCAACACCCATCTTCTGTTGAGCTTTAGCTGGTGGACAGATGGCCTTAGGTTCTCCTGCAAAATGTCTTGATAAACTTCGATGATAACAATCCATCCAGGCCCTGACGCAGCAAAGCAGCCCCAAACTATGATGCCCCCACCACCATACTTCACAGTTAGGATGAGGTTTTGATGTTGGTGTGCTGTGCCTCTTTTTCTTCGAAACAACTCAACTTTGGTTTCATCTGTCCACAGAATATTTTGCCAGTACTGCTGTGGAACATCCAGGTGCTCTTGTGCAAACTATAAACGTGTAGCAATGTTTTTTTTTGGCAGCAGTGGCTTTCTCTACGGTATTCCCCCATGAAATTCATTCTTGTTTAGTGTTTTACGTATCATAGATTCGCTAACAGGGATGTTAGCATATGCCAGAGACTTTTGTAAGTCTTTAGCTGACACTCTAGGCCAGCTTCAGCTCATTGAGCAGTCTGTGCTGTGCTCTTGCATCTTTATAGGACGGCCACTCCTAGGGAGAGTAGTAGCAGTGCTGAACTTTCTCCATTTATAGACAATTTGTCTTACCGTGGACTGATGAACAGCAAGGCTTTTGGAGATACTTTTATAACCCTTTCCAGCTTTATGCAAGGCAACAATTCTTAATCGTAGGTCTTCTGAGAGCTCTTTTGTGCGAGGTATCATTCACATCAGGCAATGCTTCTTGGGAAAAGCAAACCCAGAACTGGTGTGTAATTTTTATAGGGCAGGGCAGCTGTAACCAACACCTACAATCTCATCTCAATGATTGGACTCCAGTTGGCTGACACCTCACTCCAATTAACTGTCGGAGATGTCATTAGTCTAGGGGTTCACATACTTTTTCCATCTGCACTGTAAAAGTTTACATGGTGTGTTCGATAAAAACATGGTAATATTTAATTCTTTGTGTGTTATTAGTTTAAGCAGACTGTGATTGTCTATTGTTGTGACTTAGATGAAGATCAGATCACATTTTATGACCAATTTGTGCAGAAATCAATATAATTGCAAAGGGTTCACATACTTTTTCTTGCAACTGTAATACTGCCATACAGTGGCTAAATCATATTACCATATATTGACTGAATAATACCACCATATGGTGACTGAATAGAACTGCCATAAAGTGACTGAATAATATCTCCTTACATTGACTGAATAATAATAACCATTTCACTGTCACTTATGAATGTGTCACAGTTAATATTGAAGTACTACGTGGGACTGGAGACCTATTTTCTGCCTATCTCCATCACTCAGAGTGCAGCACTGCTGTTTGACGCGTTGGACGGCGTCTTGATAATATATTATCGTGCACCTCTTATCCGATTTTGTAGGACACTACAGTTGAAGCGGACACTCAGTCCCACTATTGTATATCTAATACTGGTAATGGGGCAGACTTAATCCAGTATACCTATATCTAACACATACTTAATCCAGTATTAACTGAGACCAGGGGTGTACATAGAAGTCATTGGGCCCCATAGCAAGAATCTGCATTGGGCCCCCTTAACTCCGCCCACTATCCACCCCTGGTCCATCCCACCTGTCCTGGCTCCTCCCCTGCCACCTCCCTATTGTGCCCCCCAAAATGCCGAGGTACCACATAAAGGTAATACTTATCCCGCTCCCTTGCACCCGCGTCGCTCCTGATGCCCCCACGACTGCCGCTGCATCCCCCTGTTTTGTGGATCCAGCAATGGGGGGCGGTTGGGGTGTTGTGCAGCCAATAGAAGGCCATGACGGGAATGAGCCTCCCTAGCGTCACCCGCAATGCTAGGGAGGCTCTTTCCATTACTGCCTGCTATTGACTGCCCCCACATCGCCGGATGTTTTAATCTGCGTGGTGGGGAGATGCAGCGGTGGCCGCGCTGGGGAGCAGGGTGCTGCAGAACGGGGTATTACCTGTATGCAGTGTCTGGAAATTTTGGGGCTTAGTATGCATAAACACCCTCCCCCCCCCCCCCACACACACACTTCAAAGTGACTGAGTGGGATGGGCTGCTAGGAACATACTGTCCTCTATATGAGCTATTCACCAGCAAGCAGAGTTCATGGGGAGGGAGTCCTCTATGAGCCTTATATACAACAGTGTCCCTCTCCCGAGTATGAACTCTGCTTGCTGCTACCCTGCGTCTCCAAATCCCCCCGTGAACTTTTTTTTAACTTACTGCTCGGACTGTGGGTGGCTGTTGCTGGGCTGGCAGCATTGATGCTGGGGCTGTATTCAGTGAACGTTCCCTGGTTTGGTGGGTGGCTGATGAGGCAGGTGGGCAGCGCTGTATATACAACTGCCGTGCCCGCAAAGTTTTTTCTGCTGAGCCGCTCCTGCTGCGAGCGATACACTGGCCAATCAGCAGCAGGAGCTTTGCACTGCTAAATGCTGATTGGCCAGTGCAGTGCCCAGCAGACAGAAGAGAGAGCGCTATTCTTCCTGGGGCCTGGATGTTACTGGTCAGACATCGGTGCATGCTGTGCAATGGGGGCGGGGGGGGGCCCTGAGCATATAGGAAGCAGGGCCCAGAGAAGACAAGTGGGCGGGCCCCCTCAATTTTTAACTAGTAGTAGCGATCAGATAACATAACTATAAACTGACTGAGTTTGAAGACATAGGGGGCGGGGCCTTCCATGCACCCCGGGCCCCCCCATGCCACGGGCCCCATAGCAGCTGCGTGGTCTGCCTATATTGGCGGTACGCCCCTGACTGAGACACTGACAGTAAAGCTGCCAGCTCTCAGGATACAGCTGTCAAAATCGCGATGTTCCCTCAATCTCAGACAACCATACTAGCACCCCATCAACTCAAAGTGAGGCCACTGGTCTTCCTATATATACACACACCGTAACATGTGCACCTATCGATCCCTCAGTCTAGGTATGTATAGCCCTATGCTGTCTCCTGGCTAAAATAAACGTGCAGACACTACCCCACCCGACATGATGCGGCTTTGTCAGGGGAGTTGGGGTAATAGCGTCAGCGCGCCGAATATTGTCCTGTTAAATCCCTGATGAGCACCCACCCTTGCTCTTACTTCAATCAATCGTTGGGTCTCCACTGAATTGGCAGGCTGACCGGCCAGTTAGGAAGGACTACGTAGACAGAGTGAGGACTTTCACTCTCCCCTTTCACTGTATGCTGTAACCCCGCCCCTGTTTCACGTCACCGCGCTTATCCTCCTGTCACATACAGGGAAAGGGACGCTTATTCTTCAACAACATACATAAACCCTCACCTCACTGCCATGAATAATAAAGAAAACATCCTAGTTAACTGTATTTAGAGAGGAAAGTGGGATAAATTCTCCTCAATAGGGGGGTGTCCATCAGGTAAAAACTACTGGTTTATTATATTTCTACAAACCATTTGAAGATGAATGTGACCTAATAAAGTCAATGGCAGTCCAACAATCAGAAAAATAAAGGCCCTAAATAAAGGCTGAATATGAAAAGCCTTCATTTAGGCCTTTAGGGCTCAGGAATCCTAATCTGTGGATCCATCTAGCCTCTTCCTGCAACAATTTCAAGTCCAAGTTACCACCTCTTGGTCCTAATTTGAGTCCCAGAATTTTTATACTCCAGGATTGTCGTCATGTATATAGGTGACATGTCTATATAACAATGTATCCTTTTTTGTATTTATAGCACTAACATGCCCAGAGATTCTTCTCCCCAATTCTTGTACTGTCTTTCCTACATATAGCTTCGGGCACGTGCAAGTAGCCACATACACAATGCCACTACTGCGACAATTAAAAAAGTCTCTAAAGACGTATTCACGTCCATCAACAGGATTTCTAAGCTTTTTTATCCTGGGTAAGTATTTGCAAAAAGAGCAGTTCCCACATGGGAACGACCCCTGCACCTGGGTACTTAAACCATAATGTATTTTCCGTTTGTATTTTAGGAAGAAGGCTATGGACCAGTTGATCCCTCAAATTTTGCCCCATTCTAAATGTAACACTCGGATGTGTTGACACATGTTGTTTCAGGTCCGCATCACAGGTAAGTATCTTCCAGTGTTTTTTTAGGATCCTCATCACTTGTTGGTAATGGCTATCATAAGTTCCTATACACCTAATTATTTTAGTTTTCTGTACATCATTACTGTCATTTTTATGTCTCAATAAATCTTCCCTTTAATGGCTTTTTTCCCTATTGTATGCTCTATTCAGGGATTTGCGTGGATACCCCCTCGCTCTGAAACGTTTGTAAAGTTCATCCGCCTCCTTTTCAAAGGCCTCCCCCGTGGTACAGT
Source organism: Bufotes viridis (assembly GCA_033119425.1). Classification (NCBI taxonomy): domain Eukaryota; kingdom Metazoa; phylum Chordata; class Amphibia; order Anura; family Bufonidae; genus Bufotes; species Bufotes viridis. The sequence goes on from CM065594.1 coordinate 265,540,158, forward strand.
TCCTTCTGGCCCTTAAATACTGTCCAACAGGTATTCTGTTCTTTAGCGCTGTTGGATGCCAGCTGGACCAATGGAAGGAGGCTCTTTGTCGAGGTAGGCTTGTGGAAGATATCCGTCAGGATGTATCTACCCACATCCTTGTGAACATTTAGATCCAAAAAGCAGATGTCCGTTGGGTGCATTTCCGAAGTGAAATGCATACTGATGGTATTGTCATTGAGTTTTGCTACAAATTCATGGAATAATCCCATCCCAAAATAACAGAACATCATCAATAAATCTTCCCCAGAACAAAATGTGATTAGTGTAACATGCAAGTGAATCCGAAAAAACAATGTGATCCTCCCACCACCCTAAAAATAAATTAGCGAACGTCGGTGCACAGGGCGTCCCCATAGTGGTACCCTTCGCCTGATGATAAAAGGTATTGTGCGTAAGTATAAATCTCAACAGTTGGAGAACAAAGTTATTGTGTTCATGAAAAGAAATGCTTTTAGTGTCCAAAAAGGACTTGACAGCCTTAATGCCCAGTTCATGTTCAATAATACTGTATGATGCTTTGACGTCCAGACTAGCTACGTACGCCGAAGCTGGTAACACAATATCATTGATTTTAGTGAGTGTATCACTGGTGTCCCGTAAATAGGAGGGTAGAGATGGAGACTATGGAGAATCAGCTCACTGGACCGATCAGGTCCTACTCTAGGAGCCTGACTCTCCATTTAAATACCCTATTGTAATGAAATCATTGCCAGTGATAGCCTTTGTTGGGCTCACTAGCTCGGTTCCGTGTCCATGATTATTTGCTGACCACTCTCTGTCTCACGTTTGTGTACTGTGGAGCCCGTCTGGTTCTAACCTCGGCTTGTCTTCTGACCACTCTACCTACATCCGTATATAGTTATATAGAGGATCTAATTTTCCATGCTTAACCTCTGCCTTTTTCTTGGATTGGCCCTGTGGCACCTGTTCTAACCCATTGCCTGTTTACCAGATTGGATGAACTCTGCCTGCCCCAATCTCAGCTTGTCCCTGACTATGATTGAGCCTCTCCCCTTGGAGCCTTGCACCAGTGTCTTCCCACCTGCCTGAGTTAGCAGTCACTTGATTGATTGGAGACTACTCCAAGAGGTAGCAGCCTGGTGGTTCCCCTGCATCGAAGACCAGATCCCTGTGTAGGGTTGAAAGTGTGGAAACCAGGGGGGCACTTGGATAACTCCCTTAGGAGAAGTGCTAAGCCAAATCCATTCAGTGAGAGAGTTCATATCTGCTCTCCTGTGTGGTGACATGCTTACCCTTGGTACACATCATAAAGAGGATAAATCTGGACAATAAGGAACCCATCATGATCATCATTCTTCAATCTGTAAGATATAGAAAAATTATATTTGTATAGGACCTTACCAGTTCTTATGGTCATTTTGAATTACAAAATGTATTAGTAATTTTTATCCATGAAGTAAAAGAAATCTCTGGAAGGCCAGGATGTATGATCATTAAGTATTTACACATATGGCACCAAGTCTGGACTTCCTCAAGCCACCATAGAATAGTTTGTTGGGCCCACTATCTGGTAGATACATGTCCCTTTCATTTCACTGTAACCAGAGCTGGACCTAATGGGCCCTGTTGGGTGCAGCACAGTATTCTGTCAGGGCATAAGTCTACGAAAGGGTTCACTTGTCTGATGATGGGTTGGTGGCCGATGCACATAGGTGGCATCTCAAAAGTTTTCAATCCTTGTATGTTAGTTTACTAGTCTGTCCAACCAATGATGTTTAGCATCTTATTACTCAGGCATCACAACAGTCAATACTTTAGTGGGTCCAGAAGTTTTAAAACATACGCAGACACTGAGGCCTGAGGGACCAAAGTCCCATCTATCACATAAGACGGTGCCAGCTAATAAATGGAATATGATGGGTGGAAAACTCTGGTACAGATTTTGCATTGTGTTTCAGAAGCTTGAAATAATCTCGCTGAGACCCTACCGAACCCAATGGATAAGATTAGAGTACTTAGAAGAGAAAGAAAATAATCAGTAACCAGATGGATGGAGACAACCATAGAAACAATGAGGACACCTCCAATGAAAAAGCTTCAAGACCCTAGAAAGAAGGAGACAGCACATTCTGAAAAACACTCTCTACATGGCCACCAGGCTGAACCTCATTAACCTGTCGGTGTTTTAACCTACTTCATAAATGAGATCACTTTGTATGCACTAAGTCTATGTATTTGAAGCCACTTACTCTAGTCCAGCAAAAGAAATACCCTGTGGAACAAATAGGACATATACTGGGAAACCACCAGGCTGTGACTTGAACACAAAAGCATATACAGTAAGTTATTTCTGTCTCCATGTTTGCGTGTCAGTACTGATTGAGGACGAGTAATGCATATGATACATTGTAATGGTGCATGATCAATATAGAGGTGGAGTACTGCTTACCTGGCATGATAATGCTAAACCCAGTGGTATACTGAGCAACCAAGAGCTGCTGAGTCACCCTGTGGACCTCCAGCTGTTGCAAAACATCAGCTCCCAGCATGCCTGGCCATCCTACAGCTATTGGGGCATGCTGGGAGTTGTAGTTTTGCAACAGCTGGAGGGCCGCAGGTTGAGCATCCTTGCTCTAAACCGTTCAATTGTAGCTCTGGCTGGATGCTATGGGTCATTGTCCTGCTCGAAGGTAAAACCTCTGCCCCAGTCTCAAAACTTTTGCAGCCTTTACCAGGTTTTCCTACAGGATTGCCCTGTATTCAGCTCCATCCATCTTCCCATCAACTCTGACCAGCTTTCCGGTCTCTGCTGAAGCAAAGCATCTGCACAGCATGATGCTGCCACCACCATATTTCACGGTGTGGATGGTATGTTCACGGTGATGGGCAGTGTTATTTTTCCGCCATACATAGTGTTTTGCTTTTAGGCCAAAAAGTTAAAGGGAGTCTGTCACCACATTTTCACGTTTTAAACAGTTCACATAGCGCTGTAGCCTAACCATAGATGATTGAAATGGTACCTTTCTTTGTTTCTGTTGAGCTTCAAAACAGGCAAAAACGCACTTTAATTCATATGTAATGAGGGCTCATGGTGCAGGAGGTTTACTTCATTGGGCTCAGGCTGCTCGGCCTCTTGGGCTCATATCCCGCCCATCCTCTGCTCAGCCCGCCTTCTGTTCCCTGGTGTTCGCTCTTCTTTCTATTGCGATACAGTGATCTCGCGATGCCTGCGCCTCCTCACTGGGCCAGGGCATGCGCAGTAGCTTACAGTGAAGCCGTGCCCACAATGGTCATCGCGAGTGCGCATGCCCCGGCCCAGTGAGGAGAGCGCAGGCATCGCGAGATCACTGTATCGCACAGAAAGAAGACGAACACCAGGGAACAGAAGGGTGGGCTGAGGCAGAGGATGGGCGGGATATGAGCCCAAGAGGCCGAGCAGCCTGGGCTCCAACGAAGTAAACCCCTCCCTGGGCACTTGCGAGCCCTCATTTACATATGAATTAAAGTGCGTTTTTGCCTGTTTTGAAGCTCAACAGAAACAAAGAAAGGTACCATTTCAATCATCTATGGTTAGGCTACAGCGCTATGTGAACTGTTTAAAACGTGAAAATGTGGTGACAGACTCCCTTTAAATTTGACCTCATTTGACTAGAGCACCTTCTTCCACATGTTTGCTATGCCCACACATGGCTTGTGGCACACTGCAAACGGGACTTCTTATGGCATGCTTTCAAAAAATTGCTTTCTTCTTGCCACTCTTCCATAAAGGTTAGATTTGTGGAGTACATGACTAATAGTTGTCCTGTGGACAGATTCTCCCACCTGAGATGTGGATCTCTGCAGCGCCTTCAGAGTGACCATGGGCCTCTTAGCTGCTTCTCTAATTAGTGCTCTCCTAGCCTGGGCTGTCAGTGTAGGTGGATGACCATATCTCGGTAGTTTTGCAGTCAGGGCCGGTTTTAGACAAAATATGGCCCTGTGCAAAATAAAAAATGGGGCCCCAAATCTTGTAATAATATACTAACAACACAGTTCTATTCCGTTGATTCCGGCCCTCCCTCACAGATTTACACCCCATAAAGCCTCATACAGTTCTGCAACACTCTTGGCCCCAAAATACGCCACATGCCCCCTCCCCTCACAGGAATGAGTTCCCCTCCCTCACAAAAAGCTACGGCAATGGAGCTGGTCGTCATACAGCATGTACCCTTGGACTGCAAAGCACTAGACTAGGGTCTTTAATGATGGTCCCTGCTATTGAGCGGAGTGGGTGTCATAGCAACCGGGTGCCTTCTGTTTCATACAGCAGGTACCCGGGGCCAAGGTCCATGATCTGTGGTAATGCTGACCTAGACATTTAACCACTCAGATGCCAAGGTCAAATGTCACCACGTCATTTGAGAGTGTTAAAAAACGGAAGCGCAGGTGTGTTTTCCCCCGGAAAGCACCCTGTTCTGAAGATAAGCCGCAGCCTGTACTAGGCTTCCAGGCTCATTATCAGTATATCCCAGTTCAGGCCACTAGGTGGCAGCACTCAATTGTGATATAGTGATTTCTATACAGGATAATGGAGCAATTTCCATTATTCTGTATAAGCTGCAAGTTGTGGTCCACTTTTTTTTGAAAATATAAAAAAAAAACTTTAAAACTCAAATCACCCCTATTTCCCCCCCCCCAAAAAAAAAAAAAACAACTATATATATATATATATATATATATATATATATTGTGGGGAGTCGATCTGGTAGATAGCGGTGCGGGGGCAGTACAGAGGCAAAAGAAAGTCCAGAAAGTGCAGCAAACAGTGTTTAATTCACACTTGCACAAAATAAACAGCGAACAGTCACTTGGTGTTAACTCACACACAGCAGAAAACGTGAGGCAAAGCAAAACAGTCCAATACAGGTTCCAATCACCTGGGAGGTTTAGGTGCGGGTTCGCACCTGGCTGTCAGCCCAGCCGCAAGACAATCCACCTCAGGCTTTCAGGCCGACTGCACTCCTCCTTGCTGGGCTCTTGCTTCCAGCCCAGAGAGCTCCACAGCACTAACAGCAGCTCCAGGACAATCACACCACCTGCTGGTGCTGGCTGTGTTTTAAACCCAGCCCAAAACCAGGACTGGGTCGTGGGAGCAGCCACCCACCCTACACTTTAGCTGCTCCCGGTAAGAGCCGGCCCGGATCGGCTTTGCAGCCATGCTATTTAGCAACTGTGTCAGTAGCACTACCTGCTGCTGACATCAACAAATGGCTCTTACCTCACCGAGGCTATGAACCTCGGTGACACGTACCTGCCATCCACGACGGCACCCTGCACCTACCACATACCCCCCTTTGTTCAACCCTGAGGGGTGGACACACGAAAAACAGTGTACCTGGGAGAGGCGTCTGCATTTCTCAACAACCGGCCCGCTCTGTGCTCCACCGTGAATTTATAATTCTGTAGCGACAGAAACCACCTGGTGACCCGGGCATTCCTCTCTTTGGCCTGGCTCATCCACTTGAGTGGGGGAGTGGTCGGTCACCAGGCGGAAGCTTCTGCCCAAGAGGTAATAACGGAGGGCCTCGAGTGCCCACTTGATGGCCAGGCACTCTCTCCACTATGCTGTACCTGGTCTCGGCTGGGGTGAGCTTGCGGCTGAGGAAGACAACGGGATGCTCCTCCCGTTGACTTCCTGCGATAGTACCGCACCAAGGCCAACCTCAGAGGCGTCGGTCTGGACTACGAACTCTTTCCTGAAATCGGGTGTCACCAAAACCGGGGACCCACACAGGGCCGATTTCAAGGCGGAGAAAGCCTTTTCTGCCTGCTTATTCCAACGGACCGTACCTTTCTTACGCCCCTTTAACAATTCTGTCAACGGTGAAGCTATAGTGGCAAAGTGGGGCACAAACCTCATGTAATACCCCACAATTCCCAGGAACGACTTTACCTGCCTGGTGGTGACCGGTCGGGGCCAACTCCGTATTGCCTCTACCTTATTTACCTGAGGCTTGATGACTCCCCGCCCAATGACATATCCCAGATATTTGGTCTCTTCCAACCCAATCGCACACTTCTTTGGATTGGCGGCTAGTCCAGCTTTCCTCCGGGCATCCACTACCGCCTGCACTTTGGGCAAATGGCTTTCCCAGTCGGTGCTGTGGATGATTACATCATCTAAGTAGGCCGAAGCGTACCGACGATGAGGTCGCAGCACAATATCCATTAACCTTTGGAAGGTGGCGGGGGCGCCATGCAGGCCAAAGGGTAACACCTTGTAATGATACAGGCCCTGTGGGGTAACAAAAGCGTTTTTTTCCTTGGCCAGTACCCTTTAGTGAGGTCTAGCACAGAAAAATAACGGGCTTGCCCTAAATTCTCAACAAGCTCATCTACCCGGGGCATGGGATACGCATCAAACTTGGACACTTCATTTAACTTGCGAAAATCTTTGCAGAACCGCAACGTCCCATCCGGCTTGGGTATTAGGACTATGGGACTGGCCCACTCACTTTTCGACTCCTCAATGACATCGAGCTCCAACATTAATTGCACTTCCTCCATGATGGCCCGTCGCCGAGCCTCGGGTACCCGGTATGGTTTTAACCGGATTTTGGCCTGAGGCTCAGTGAGCGATGTCATGTTGGATGAGAAGGCGTGCGGCCAGGGAGGTCCGAGAACACATCCGTGTTCCGACTGATGAACTCCCTGACTTCCTGAACTTGTTTGGAAGACAGGCTGTCTGCAATTTTTACCGTGGCTACCGCTTCGCAGGCCTCGAACTGTGGGGCTGGACCCTTTTCACCTAGAAGCCCTGGCCGGGGGCTGTTGTCTTCGGCCGTGTCCCTGTCTTTCCACGGCTTTAGTAAATTCACGTGGTACACCTGCTCCGGCTTGCGCCGCCCTGGCTTGTGTACTTTGTAATTTACTTCCCCTACCTTCTCGATTACCTCATAGGGGCCCTGCCACCTAGCATGGAACTTGCTGTCAAGGGTGGGTACCAGAACAAAAACCCGATCTCCCGGGTTGAAGTCCCGTACCCGAGCCTGACGATTATACACCCTACTCTGGGCTTGTTGCGCTGCCTCCATATGCTCCCGGACCAGTGGCAACACCCTTTCCATCCGGTCCTACATCTGGGTGACATACTCAATGACACTTTTGTGGGGGACAGGCTGTTGTTCCCATGCTTCCTTGGCGATATCCAACAGGCCCCGAGGGTGTCTGCCATAAAGCAGTTCGAAGGGCGAGAACCCAGTAGAGGCCTGGGGCACCTCTCGCACGGCGAACATGAGATAGGGCAGAAGCAGGTCTCAGTCCTTCCCATCTCTAGACACCACCCTTTTTAACATATTTTTTAGAGTTTGGTTAAACCTTTCGACAAGACCGTCTGTTTGCGGATGGTAAACGGACGTCCGTAACTGCTTTATACGCAACAATTTACACAGTTCCCTCATTACTTTGGACATAAAAGGGGTCCCTTGGTCTGTCAGAACCTCTTTTGGCAGGCCCACATGGGAAAACATTTCCATTAACTCTTTGGCAATGAGCTTAGCTGAGGTATGTCGCAGAGGCACCGCCTCCGGATACCGAGTGGCATAGTCGAGAACTACCAGAATGTGTTGGTGGCCTCTGGCAGACTTTGGTACAGGCCCGATTAGATCCATAGCGATTCGCTCAAACGGTACCTCAATAATTGGAAGAGGTACAAGAGGACTACGGAAATGTGGCTGGGGGCTATTTATCTGACAGGTTGGACAGGACTTACAATAATTTTCTACCTCCTTGAACACACTGGGCCAATAAAACCGCTGCAGTATGCGGTCCTGGGTTTTCTGCCACCCCAAGTGTCCCCCAAGAACATGTTGGTGGGCAAGCTCCATGACAAGCTTGCGGTGCGCTAGTGGGCACCACCAACTGTTCAACAGGTTCACCCGGATTTGGTTCACCCGATATAACATTTCTTGGTGAACAACAAAGCGGGAAATATTAACTCAGCCCCTGGTTTCTGGGGTTTACCATCAATTTCAGCACATTCTCCCAGGCCCTGGTTAGGGTTTGGTCCGGTGTTAGGCGGTCCCAAAATTGTCTCCGGAGACGTGGAGGTCTGCCAACTCAGGTCCTGGTGGCAAGTCCTCCATGTCTCCCACCATTACACTCAGTGGGGGTGTCTCCCCTCTATCACAGAAGTGGTGGTCACCCCTACCGCAGGCCCTTCGGACTCCGGGCTCCCAGGGCTCTGGCCCCCACTGGAACCAGGCCATTCTGCTAGGGTTACCCCTGTCTCATGGCTATTAGACACTTTTATCTCAGGCCATAGTGACGGAAAACCAGGGAAGTCTCTCCCAATTATTAGTTCATAAGGCAACTTTGTGGAGATCGCCACTTCACAAGTCCATGTGGCGGCCACCGTGGACAGAGACATTACGGCAGTGGGATAGTCCTTTAAGTCTCCATGTATGCACACCACACCAACTTTCCGGCCCGTATACTGGGAGGGCTGTGCCAGGGCCGCACTTACCAGGGTTACTAGGCTCCCTGAGTCCAACAGCGCCACTGCCAGGTTATCACCCACTTGCACCTGGCACAGGTGACGATTGTCTATTGTCTCGGGGGTGCCGGTTGCACACAGTCTCCTGGGATACATTGAAGCCCGGTACCCATAATTAGTCTCCATGGGTTCTCCCCGATGTGGACAGTCGGCCCTTACGTGGCCAGGCTCCTGACACCGCCAGCAGACAATCGGAGCCGGGTCTACAGGGGGTACACCCCGAGCAGGTTTCTCGGGTATCAGTCGTCGGGACTGGATGGGAGACCTCCGGGGTTTGACCGTCCCCCTCCCAACAACACCCCCTTGCAAGTTTTTTGTGGCCTCATAGCGCTCCACCAGATCAACCATTTCTAGGGCATTAGCGGGTGATACCTGGCCGATCCAGTGCTGAAGGGGGTAAGGCAAGGCCCTCCAGAACATGTCAGCCAACAAACGGTCCAGCATAGCAGTTGGACTTAGAATATCAGGCTGCAGCCATTTTTGCAACCTGTGCAGCAACTCATAGTACTGCGGCCTGGCGGGTTCAGCCGCTTTAAAGCCCCACTGATGGGCCCGCTGAGCCCGGACCAACACGTTTACTCCCAGTCTGGCCAGGATCTCCCCCTTCACCGTTGGGTAATCAGCAGCCTGGGGGAAATGGAAAAAACAATACCGATCGGGTATATGCATAGAATCTTCTTAGCGTTATCCAAACCGCATTGCGCCTGCTCCAGGTTGCCACCATTGATTGCGTGGTTGCAGAACCCACTGTGCATGTGCTAAATCCCGGCGCACGCACACTGGGACTCAGCACCGTGATAGCCATCTTTAAACATGTAATAGACCGGACGGGCAGTCAGCGCATGCCCGTAATTATCATGGAGAGTCAGGCGCCATCTACCTTCATAGCAATCTTGCCCTCTTTTCAGACACTAACCTCAAATACACAGCCATTATACTAAACAAGGGAAAAGTGTGTACGGTGGGAGGGGATCATCCTTAGCACAGGATTATCCACCTCCCCCACCGGAAAATGACCTGTGGAATACCGCATGTCAATACGGACAGCCATCAGGTCTAATCAGTGGTCCGTTATAACACCACATAGCCCAGGAGGGATCTCCTCTCTGTGTGATCCCTAATGTTTTATAACAAATCTCTAAGGCCTTCACAGAACAGCTGTTGGTATACTGTGAATACATTACTCACTGATGTAATAATTAGGTGACTTCTAAAGGCAATTGGTCACACTGGGTTTTATTTAGAGGTATCAGAGTACAGGGGGCAGGATACAAATGCACACCACACTTTCCAGATTTTTAGGTATTAAAATTTTTTAAAATCATGTCTCATTTTCTTTTCACTTTACATATACTTGGTATTTTGTGTTGGTCTATCACATAAAATCCTAATAAAATTAAGTTTGTGGGTGTAATGTGAAAAAATATGAAAAAGGTTTAAGGGGTATCCATACTTTTTCAATGCACTGTATATATCTATTGAAATCCCCTTTCCTAATGAACAATGAAAAAATAAAGATGATTTTTACCACCTCATCCCAAAATACCCATACTATTAAAATATAAATTTATTTATAACCTATGTGAATGTCGTAATGGAAAAAATAGCCGGTTTTCTGTTTTATTGCTGCATCCCCCAAAAATGAATTAAAAGCGTCAGTAAAAACTACAGATCACCCCACAAAAAATAGCCCTCACGCAGCCCCATAGGCAAAAATATAAGAAATTAATGGGGTCAAAATATGGTTATGCATGGAAAAAATTTCTTTTCAAAGTTTTTTTTTTTTTAAGTAATAAAACACAATGAAAACAAAATAAATGTAGTATTGCTGTAATTTTACTGACCTGCTATTTTAATATAATTTAGCATGGTCATGCTTACGTCCACCTACTAAGCTGGGCGCACATGCTCAGTTCTATCCTTCACCTGCCACTTGCCGTATCTACTGTTAGAAGCTGTGACAGTTGCAGGAAGAAAGCTGCGGCAGAAAGAACAAATCCTCTGAGATGTGATATGGAGAGAGTAGCAACAGAAAGGGCACGCCCTTTGAACTGTGATAGGGAGAGAGTTGCAGCAGAAAGGACATACCCTCTGAGCTGTGATAAGCAGAGAGCTGCTTATCCCCCCGAGCTGTGGTAGGGGGAAACAGCTGCAGCAGAAAGGACACACAGGCTGATAAAGGACTATTTAAACTCACATAGAAGCCCCTGGTTGCTTGGTTTTTGCATTATCATCCCAGGTAAGCATTATACACCTCCATACTGGTCACTCACCATCACTGTATGTATCACTTGGCTCTATCCTTCTTGTCCTCCACCATTCACACTGGGAGATACATAGCTTAAATACCTTTGTGCTCCACCCTGGGCCTGGTGGTTTCCCAAAAGAATGTCCTATTCATTCCATGGCATCCATCCTTATTTACCTGGTTATATAATTGCATTCTCATTATATATGAAATTCCGTGTACAGCGGGATACACCAGCCGATACATTCATCCAATATGTTTAACTTGTCTTCTAAGCATGAAATATATGATATATGGGATGAGGTAAGAATTGGAACAAATTTACTAATGTTGTAATAAAATTATGTGGCCGACTCACCTACTACACCCTAGAAGTCGATGCCGAGGCCGAGTGCACAGATCTAATCAAATCTAATCATTTTTTTTTTTTTACTACTTAATAGTCCCACAAGTGTACTATAAGGCCCCTTGCAGACGAGCGTTTGTCACACTGTGAGTCCGCAGCGCAGGACCAGGCCTGAACTCCTGGCTCTGCCGGGAGTCATATAACATTATATTGATTTATGATGCTATGTAACCCTTACAGTTCTGTAATGTATTGGATAACACTGACATAATGCTGTGTCATCTAATACATGCCAGGACCGTAAGGCCTCCTTCACTTGAATAGGTCCGCAAATCCGGAGATGCGGTACAGAACATAAGCACTACAGAGTGCTTCCGTGGGGTTCCGTATCGTGCTTTCGCTCAGCAAAAAGATAGAAGTTCTATCTTTTTGCGTAACGGACGGATCGTGGACCCCATTCAAGTGAATGAGTCTGCGATCCGCATGCGGCTGGCCAACGGTCGGTGCCCGTGCATTGCGGACTTCAATTTGCGGTCTGCAGCACAGGCATGGCCAGCATACGTTCGTGTGCAAGAGGCCTAAGGATTACATAGCATCATAAATCAATATAATGCTATGTGACCCCCGTCAGTGCTGGGAGGTCAGGCCGGCAGCTGTGCTGCGGACTTGCAGCGTGGCAAACACTCGTCTGTAAGGGGCCTAACTGACAATATTTTTATTGATTTTAAAATACAATGCACTATCTCTATAAGGCATTGCATTTTAATGTCAGTGCTATACTGTCAATGACCAGCAGGCTGCGCCAAAAAGGCACAGCTTGCTGGAAAATACTCAAGGCTGGCTTGGGGCCTATATCAGACACCAGCCAGCCTGTATATACAATAAGATTGCGGGGTGCCGATGGGAGACAGAGGGAGTCCCTCTGTCAGTGCTTTACATGCGGTGGGCGCCATTGCCCACAGCATGTAAAGCATTAAAAATCCCGGATCGGCACACCTGCCGGTCTGGGCTGTTAGAGGAGGAGTGCAGCTCTCATGTGAGAGCCCAGTCCCTGCTCCCAGCTGCATGGAACCCATGCAGAGCTTAGAAGGGGCCGCCACAAAAAAGCGACGGCCCAGCCTAAGGCCCCTTAGTGCCTGCCATAAAAAGGTGAATGGGTGGTCACTAAGGGGTTAAAAATCACATACAACGCAATATAGACAACCTATTAACCAAAATCTTGTATACTGTAGACATGTGCACACATAACACAAAGGCATAGGTTTTCCCTTTACCGATCCAGTCTTTGTTTTGTAAGGGTATTATACATACTCTTACAACACACTCTTTTCTGCCTTATAATCCTTGTAATGCAGTAAATTATGGATAGGGAGTTAACATATAAAAACCCATTGCGTGTCAGTTGGCCACCAGACCACATTTCAAAACAGTTAACTCATGGGACATGCATACATACCTAGCCTTTCTGCTACCTAAGGCGAAAATTGAAATGCCCCCCCACCCCATGCCAAATTTTCAACCTAACCTCTTCTCTCCCAACATTAAACACAGCACTACAAAACATATAGGGCAACACAGTGCCACATACTTCTTACATCCAGTGACGTCTCCTCCTTTTCTCATCTTCTCCTTCACACCAGACCGCCATGATGATTTCTTTCAGCCATGTCTCTTCTTTGCAGAGTTTGACAAACAGACATTTTAGTTTCCTCCTTTTCCATTCGTTCCACCTTCTGAACACCCCATCCTGCCACCCCCAATATTGTGCCCGCTGTACTCCCCAAAACTATACTTCAGAAAGTGCCCCTAAAGATACTATAGTGATCACAGATAGTGCCCCCTCCAATAATTATTGGCACGCAGTGCCCTAAAAAATAACTGTGGCCAGAGAATAGTGTCCCTGACACTAAGGGCGCATTCACACGACTGCATTGTGTTTTGTGGTCCACAAGTTGCGGATCCGAAAAACACGGCTGCCGCCCGTGTACGTTCTGTAACGGAACGAGCGGTCCATTAAAAAAATGCCCTAAGGAATAGGACATGTTTTATTTTTTGCAGGGGCCACGGAATGGAACAACACACCGTGTGTTGTCCACATCTTTTGAAATGAATGGGCACACACCCGTTCCATAAATTGTGGAACGGATGCAGGCCCATTCATACGGTTGTGTGAATGAGCCCTAATAGTGTAAACATAATGTCCCCCAAAAATAATTCAGCTAAGCTGATACTGTGCCAGGGTGCCCACCCACAGTAATTCTTTGCCTGAGTGCACTTAGTAGTAATAGTGCTCCTACAGTGCCCACAACAGTACTGATGGCCCCATTGTGCCCCAGAAGTAATAATGCTCCCATGGTGCCTATACTATAGTATTCATGTTCCCCATAGGCTCCCAGTAAGAATAAAACTCGCTATAATACCCCCCAGTAGTAATGATTCTCCTTACAATGTGTGACAGTATAACAATGCCCCCTAATGTGAGCTAGTACAAAAAATGCCACCTTATAATGTGCGCCAGTACAAAAAATGCTCCTTGGGCTATTTCACATGAGCATGTACAGTCCGGAAATCAGACACCGTGTGTTAGTGATCCTCCGTTCTAGACACTGCTTTATAATGCTATGTGTCTCTGAATGACCTTACTGCTACAGAATCATACTGACATAAAGCTGTCACCATGATTCTGTAGCAAAAAGGTCATGCAGAGACATTCAGCATTATAAATCAGTATAATGACGTGCGCTCCTGCAAGACAAGCAGTCTCTAGAACGGAGGGTCACGCTCTCACACGGTGCATGATTTCCGGACTGCACACACTCGTGTTAAAGAGCACTTGTAATATGTGCCAGTACAAAAATTGACCCTTATAATGTGTTCCAGTACAAAAACAATGCCCTGGTTTTTTGCCAGTAGAAAAAATACCTCCTCTGTGCCCCAGTAGACCCAATTTCCCCATAGTGCCCCCATAAGGTGTGCCGTGCCCTACTTGTGTGTGCCAGTACAAAAAAATATACCCTTAACAGCATTGTGTTAAATAAGTGAAAATAAACACATATACTTACCTCCACAGCGCTTTCAGCGATGTGATGCAGGCCTCATACGGCCTGTGTCCCACGCTGTAGGCTGCCCGACTCAGGCGGTGCGATGATAATGATGTCATCACGCTGCCTGCAGCGGCCTATGATAGGCTACAGGCACTAAGCCTATTAAAAGGATTAGGCAGGGAGATGTCACTCCTCTGCCCCGCTGCAGCATTCAGCTGTTTTGCTGTACTGAGGACAGCGTAGACCAAATGATTGATTATTTATTCTGTATGTGATTTCTCTGTTTTACATTATATTTAATTACATATAGTAAATATTTTTATCTCTTAGGAGTCACTTACGAACAGATATACGCCACTTTTGTGATGTATTTCTGGTGCAAATTCTGTTGTGCGCCATGTTGCGGCAGAATCTGTGACTTCTTCCCCACTCACACCAGGTCTAAAAAAAAGGGCCGTGGTATGGGTGGGGAAGGGGACGGGCCAGGAGGCTCCTCTCATTTATCATTTTCTACTCCTGGTTTAGGCATAGAAAATGTTCTAAATGTAAGAGACCAAGGAAGCTGTCTTACATTTAGAATCTGCAGTGGATATGCAAAGTTATGTAGAGGCTGGTGCCTCTACATAACTTCGGCGATCCATCTCCAGTCCAGGGGCTTATTAAGAGCGGCGTCTAAATCACTGGTTTTAATAAATGTGACCCTTAGCCTGTATAAGCCTATTTATTCTCGAATCTTTGAATTCACATTAAACCTGAAAAACCTAAAACCGCCAGCAAAGGAAGCAATATGGACAATCAAAATACATTAGTAAGTGCCTTGTATTCACTTCCTCTACATGATAAATGCCATTCACTGAAGTAAGACAACCCCTTTAAGGCCTGGTTTATACTGAAGGGGATGTGGTGAGCAATACTGTGGTTTTCATACGATGGATTTTTCTCTGTGGCTTTTTTTGCTCCCGTTTCCCAGTGCAACGTTTTTTTACTGCTGTTCTGTTATATGATATCTCTAGGAAAAACATGGCATGCAAGGATGTTTTTGAAAGCCAAACAAAATTGAACATATTTTGAAAAAAAACCTCTTCCACAGGGATGGCCATTATATCTGAACGCTCATTTTCCAGAAGACTGGAATTAAAGGACGGACTTGCTTCATACTTAGGACGTGTTACCTTTTATCTGGATGTTTTGTAAACCTATTGTGGCGTGAAAAAGTCGCATATTATGGCGCACGCCATGTGTGCACCATAATTTGTGACCTTTTGAGCTTCTTGGCACTTTTCTGGTGTGCATAGCAAAAGGGCGTGGCTTTGCAGAAAGGGCTTTCGCGCCACATTTACTGTAACTTTCGTCAAAAAATGGCATAAGTTATAGCTTAAGTCTACGCCAACTATTTTCTATGCCTAAACCAGGCACACTTTTTAGACCTGGCGTGTTTGGAGAAAAGTCGCAGATTGTGACTCAAAAGAACTTTTCGCTGCAATCTGCGTCAGGAATACGCCTAATATAGGCGTATTTCTGTTTAATAACTGACCCCCTTAGTCTATGCATGGAATAAAGAAGGTGGTCAACTACAGCTATTTGTGTGATAAACCCTTCTATGTCGCCCAGTATTTTATCAATGTCACTATGCCCTTGTCTGACTGGGAACGCCATTCTGCATGGGTTCCAGTGCATGTACTTGGTTACTTTGTCTTTTATTGTCAATTTCACCATGTCTAAGCCTGTCTGGGAGTTGCTTTTATGTCTCTATGTTGAGCTCTCTCTGGGACCGCCATGCATGCAGTTGCACATGGGTTCCAGGCACCTGTCTGTCTTCATGTTTGTAAGTTCTGTCTGGGACCGCCATACATCCAGTTCTGTCTGTCTTTGTCTGCATGTACTGGTCTCCCTGTGTTTGCCACATGTCCTGTATCTAGTTCTGCATGGATTCCTATGTGGCTCGTCTGTGTTCAGGTACTTGGTTTGTGTCTGAACAGTGTCCTATGTTGAAGTTTTGTTTGGTTTCCTGTTTGTTTGCCTATGTTCCTGATTTGTTACGTGCCTGGACCTCTGGTGTCATGCACCAGCATCTGTTGCCTTTCAGGTTTTCGGCCAAGTATACTGGACCGTCCTAGGAGGTAGCAGTCTGGTTGCTTCCCTGCGGCAAAGACCAGATCCCTGTATAGAGGTTAAAGGGTGAAAACCAGGGGAGCACTGGAAAAACACCCTTAGAGTTTGGCCCTAAGTCAAACCGGTCACTTGGCCCAGTGGTTCTACATCTGCCATTGTTCCCTACCTGTTTGTCCGGGATTATGCCAGTTGTGTTTGACCATTACTGGTTAATAAAGTATTTGCTTTGGCTTTCTGGTCTGTTTCTGTTTTCTGCATGCTTATGGTATGTTCTGGGGTTCTTTCGAACCCCCAGAACATGACAGTCTGTGCTAAATTGTAGAATCATAACTGTGAAGGAGCATGTATTTTTTGGGCTTGCCTAATGTCTTCTTCAGCTATATTATTCCCTGTTTCAGTTGCACAGCTAGATGCATCTCTCTCACAAGCAGGGGCATCGCCCTTCTGTGGAATTTGCCAGCACTGGACTGTTATGACCTTACTTCCTACTATGTTTGTTTTCTTCTAGAAAGTTTAGAAATTTGAGATTATATGTATTGTTGTTTAAGTAGGAGACAAAAAATGGCACAGCAGACACATCTCCCTGCCAAATAAATAGTAGATCATCTACCTGCCGTATAATCTAATATCCCTCCAAAAAGCATTGTCTACATTATAAATATATCTGGATTCCCAAGAAGCCATTGCCAAGTTGCTAAAGAAGGGGAATATTTCATTCACTTTGAAACACTTGTTTTTTATCAATAGACTTTGTTATAAAAAACAAAAACATTGAAGTCATTTATAAAACTAGTGTAAAGTAGAACTGGTTTAATTGCCCATAGCAACCAATCAGATTATTTTTCAAGGGAGATGTGAAAAATGAGGAATCTGATTGGTTGCTATGGGCACCAGTTTGCTACTTTACATTAGTTTGATAAATGCCCCCCATTATTTTCAATCAAAAATGCATTTACATCCAGCATAAAATTAATGACTCTAACCCTAACCACCAATTGTCTTCAAACCACACTTTTTGATATAGATTACAAAAAACTAAGGGCTGGAGTAAATTTTCTAGCCACCATCCCAGGTGTTCACTAAAGGATCCCATCCTCGAGGCAATACGTCTCAATCTCAAAGGTCGGGGTGAGACCCCTTTATGCACCTTGGGCAAGCCATAAATAAATGGGCTGGTAGGATTATCAACAAAATTAAAATCAGTGTTTTTGGTTAACCGCTTCAGGACCCTGCCATTTTTCACCTTAAGGACCTGGCCATTTTTTTCAAATCTGACATGTGTCACTTTATATGGTGATAACTTTAAAACGCTTTTACTTATCCATGCTATTCTGAGACTGTTTTCTCGTCACATATTGTACTTCATGACAGTGGCAAATTTGAGTCAAAATATTTTATTTTTATTTATAAAACAATATCAAATTTTCAAAAAACTTAAAAGAGTTAGCAACTTTCCACATTTCAATTTCTATACTTTTAAAATAGATAGTAATACCTCCTAAAATAGTTATTACTTTACATTTCCCATGTGTCTACTTCATATTTGGATCATTTTGTACATTACATTTTGTTTTTTTTTGTGATGTTAGAAGGCTTAGAAGTTTAGAAGCAAATCTTAAAATTTTTAAGAAAATTTCCAAAACCCAATTTTTTAAGGATCAGTTCAGTGTTATGAAGTCACTTTGTGAGGCTTACATATTAGAAACCACCTATAAATCACCCTATTTTAGAAACTACACCCCTCAAGCTATTCAAAACTGATTTTACAAACTTAGTTAACCCTTTAGATGTCCCACAAGAATTAAAGGAAAATGGGAATTAAATTTCAAAATTTCACTTTTTTTTAAAGCAGATTTTCCGTTTTAATACATTTTTCCTGCAACACATCAAGGGTTAACAGCCAAACAAAACTCAACATCTATTACCCTGATTGTGGAGTTTACAGAAACACCCCATATGTGCTCAAAAAATGATGTATGGGCATACAGCAGGCTTCAGAGTGGAAGGAGCACCATATGGCTTTTGGAGAGCGGATTTAGCTGGAATGGTAATTGGGAACTATGTCGCATATGAAGACACCCTGAGTGGCCCTACAGTGGAAACCCCCAAAAAGTGACCCTATTTTGGAAACTACACCCATCAAGGAATCTTTCAAGGTGTGCAGTGAGCACTTCAACCTCAAAGGTGTTTCCTAGAATTAGGAAACATGTGGCAGTGAAGATGAAAAATTGCAATTTTTTCAAGAAAAAGTTGCTTTACACCCACACTTTTCACTTTACCAAAGGGTAACAGGACAAAATGCACCCCACATTTTATTCCCCATTTCCCCCCGAATACAGCAACACCCCATATGTGCTCAAAAACTGATGTATGGGCGCACAACAGGCTTCAGAGTGGGAGGAGCACCATATGGCTTTTAGAGAGCGGATTTAGCTAGAATGGTAATTGGGAGCTATGTCGCATATGAAGACACCCTGAGGTGGCCCTAAAGTGACCCCATTTTGGAAAGTGCACCCCCATACTAACATTTTAAAGGGTGGAAAGGGTACCTGTACAAACAGGTGTCTCACAGAAGGCAGAAACACTTGTCAAAGGATTTAAAATGAAAAATGACTAGCAGACCCCAATTTTTCACTTTCACAAGGCATTAAAGGAGAAAATGCATCACCCATTTTGTTCCCCATTTACTCCCCATTCAGGAAACAACCCCATATGTACTTGTAGCCTGCTGTATGGACACACAGCAGGCAAACTGCAAAATATGGATTTTGCTGGCAGGCCTGAATTGGCAGACATGGATTTTAGGTGCCTTTTCCCATTTAAAAAAATGCGGAACTTGTGGATGTACCCAGAGCTACTCTCACAAAGTTTGTAAATCTTAATGCCATACCTTGCCCGTTTGCTAGGCAGGTACTGGCGGAATCTAATCCTCCCTTTGAAAAGTAATAGGGACTCATCTACACAGACATTTTTATCAGGGGTTGTACACCTCGGCAAACCTGGTGTTAAAGTGGTCAAGGACAGGCCTAACCTTGAACAGATGGTCAAATGTCGGGTCGTTATGGGATGGGCACTGTGCATTGCTGTTGTAGTGTAGGCATTTCCTAATTGACTCAAATCACTTCCGGGTCATGGTGTTACTATATATTGGAGTCTGGTAGAAAATGTACAAACTACAATATTGTCTAACGTTTGGCTTCTTAACAACGCCCAAATGCAGCACGAGTCCCCAAAACTTCATCATCTAGTAACATAGTAACATAGCATATATAAAGCCAAAAAAAGACATTTGTCCATCCAGTTCGGCCTGTTATCTCTGCTCCACTTACTGGGGTCCAACCTATTGGTCTAGCGTATGGCGATGTAGGGTTCTGATCAATGAATTTGGGCCTCCATTAAATTTACAAAATCTTCAGAGAAGAAGATTTTGAAAAAATCTAGTTCAGTGAAGCCTGCACAATCTATCTGTATTCCGGAGCTGCCCTCAAAATCCAGAATTTGGGGCTGATAATCGTCAGGGGGTGTGGTCCATAAAGGTTCACTCTGGGGGGCTGCCTCCGCTACTACCCTGGGGCGCCTTCTAGAGGGTCCCTCATCAGCGGATGATGATTATGAGGGTAGAGGAGTAGAGGAAAGTGGCATTCTCTTCTCCCTCACTGGCAGACTTAGTATCGGAGGCAAGCATGGCGTATGCCTCTTCAGCTGAGTATACTCGTTGGGACAGACGGGCCATTTTTATATTTATTGGGGTGTGATGTGTGAAATGTGTAAACCTTTATTTATTGTGAGGGGTGTGTATGTTGTTTTTTCAAATGTGAAGGGGCTTGCAATATATTTGAAATACAGAGAAAAGGAGTAGAAAAAAATTACAGGTGCAAGATGCACGCACGCACAAAAAGCCTGCGTGCAAAAATCTACACTATCGCTACCTAACTAAAATGTATTTCTATATATATGTATATGTAGATTTATATATAAAATATATATATATATATATATATATATATATATATATGCAACTAACTACACAAAAAAAAAAAATAATCTGCACAGTAAACTGAGCAGACCGGTCAGAAAAATTTATGTTTCTGATCAGCGCTCAGCAGGTGCAGGACGCACGCACACAGATATTATGTGTCTGTAAAAATCTACACTAACACTACCTAACTAAAATAGATTTCTATGTAACACTAAATATGTTTTTTCAGCAAAAAAAAAAAGAAAACTGAGCACAAAAGCGACCAGTAAACAAAATGGTAATTATTGGTGCTCAGGGTTGCAGAACGCACGCAAGCTGACGTTTGGTGCGTCTGTGCAGACACTGCAGTAAATTTTTTTACTGCAGATACAAAAAAAAGAACACTAGCTAAAAATTAACCTAATTTAACTTAACTTATAGATATATAAGCTTCTATCTATTACCTCTTTAAAAAAAATAGGCACAGATGAAAAAACGCGCTTGGCGTTCACTGCTCGCACACAAAGAAAGTTCTGCAGAGCAGGAAAAAAAAAGAAAAAGCCAGATAAAAATGACAAAAAAGTCACAATTTGTTTGCCGTAGGCAAAACCGCCCCGGGGGAAGAGGGGATATGGGGGACAGCGATTAGAGCTTGGGAAGGTGGGTGGATTAGGGATGTGGAACTTCTGCTGCAAAAAAAAAATAAAAAATCTTTGCAGCAGATGTTCCAGATGTTTTTATTCTCTTCCTATTTATACAGGTACCAGTAAAAGCTGTGGTAATGAACCACAAGTCCCAGCAGATACAGCACAGAGGGGCACAGGTCCACTCTGCAGCTCCATACTGATTCCGGCGCTGCAATATGGAGGTCTACATTGACCGGCCAATTGCAGCGCTTGGAGCTGCAGGAGGGCGGCGATACACGATGATGCCCTTACCCGGGATGCATGTCTGCCGGTAAGAGCAGCTATCGCGCCCCAGTTCCCTCGCAATCCTGCCCCAGAACCCGGCGGACCTTGTACATGTATGGCGCTGGTCCTTAAGTCACGTCCAGCTGCACCGTATATGTACGTTAATGACCCCTAAAACTCAACCTCCTGCTAGGATCAAAGACATCAATTTCTGTAGTTTATCAATACGATTGCAAGAAAAGTATTATTAGTAATTTGATTTATATATGTAGTCATGTCCATCACTACCACAGCGCCCCCCTTATCTGCCATCTTAATAGTTATAGAGGATTCTTTTTGTAATTCGTGTCAGAGGGGACGGAGAGGTTGCAGTCACAAGTGGGCCCTAAAGCCTGTTCCCCACATAAACAGAACTTAAAGACTATCATCATATATGATGCACAATAGTTACAGGGCCTTGTAAAAAAAATCACCTTACCGACAACAGCCCCACTCATTCGTGTCCGATCCCTCCAAATGCCCGTCTGAGTGTCGTAGCCACTCCTTCAGTCTCCTGACCGATGACTCAGTGTCGTAGCCACTCCTTCAGTCTCCTGACCGATGACTCATTTGGCTTGTTGCTACTAGAACCAGTTGCTATCGTTATCCTCCTGCACCATCAATTTTCCTAAATGTATGTGATGTTTTTCGTCTACGCGTTTTGGGACTTCACAGGTTGTCTCCTCAGGTTTGTGTTTTCCTGTGCCGTTGCGACACTATAGAGATGCTTTATGTGGCCAGGTGCCTGTATGTCACAAAGAAGGAACGTTGTGGTCACAAAATATCAGCAGTGGAAGCTGACCTGTTTTTCTAGTAAGGCAGGCTCCTCATGTCTCGGCTTCCTGGACTTTTGTGTGTGTGTGACTTCGATGAAAGACAGAGATGTTTGAGGTTTTTACAGTCACATCTATAAATGGGGTTATTCTAAAATCGGGTGTTGAGCTGCTGTGTCCTTTAGTGATCAGTAGAGTTGAGCGAACCCGAACTGTATTTTGGGGTGTTCAGGACACGGACCCAAACATTTTCAAAAAAGTTCGGGTTCGGGTCCGTTGTTCTGCAATTTCTTCCCGCACAGCACCCAATCAGCAAGCGTTTTACTTCTTGCCCTAAGAAGCCATCACAGCCATGCTTACTAATGGCATGGCTGTGATTGGCTGAGTGCAGCATGTGACCCAGCCTCTTTTTTTCAGCTGGAGTCACGTACTGCCACACGTCACTCTGCTAATTTGAGCTGGATGCTGGTGCTGCGATCAGGGACAGAATAGGGCAGAAATCAGAAGAACCTGTGCTACTTTAATACACAAGATACAGCCAATAGAGAGGGAGGGAGCTTCAGCAATCCAACATTTCTGTACCCAGCCACTGCAAGGGAAATCTTTTTTTGTAATCCATCTGTTACTGAGGTGGTGCTCGGCAGCCATTTTAGCCACTGCAGTGTACTGCTTGTGTGCCAGCCTAATCCTATTTTGTAGCTCAGTGAAGGAAAAATACCTTTTTTTTCTGGCTGCTCAAGTCCCCTATATTGCCTTTTGTATGCTTAAGGGGTGACATAGTCCATTTGTCTAGTCTGGGATCTGTGGTGCCACAGAGCACTTGTGTATACAATGCACTAAACCGTATATTTCATTTCAGCTATCAAATAGTACATCAGTGTATTTTAGTTTAAAAAAAAAGTGGTCATCCTGATCCACCAAGCCTATTTTACACCGCCAAAATATATAGTTGACATTTTTGCGGTGAAATAGAGAATCCGTGTAAGTTTGGGGGAAAAACCGTATTCCTTGTCCACAAAACAGTTCTGCATACACTGTCCAACGACATATTTTATATTTCTGCAGGGAAATAGTGCTTCTTTGTTTTTTATAGAAAAAAAAACTTATTCAAGGTCCACCAAACAGTCTGAAATACCCATTCCAACCACCTATTTTACATTGCTGCTGTGAAATACAGCATAAGTGTATGTTTTTTGACAAAAAAGTGGAAATTCTGATCCACAAAGCATTTTGAAATACACCGCCTAAATACCGATTTCACATTACAGCTGAGAAATAAAGCATTATTCTTTTTTTGTGTGAAAAAAGCAAAATTCCTGCTTGACAAAGCAGTTGTACATACACGGTATAAATACCTATATTTAATTTACAGCAGTGAAAAACTGCATTTGTGAATTTTGGTGACAAAAGCCGTGACATAGTCCATTTGTCTAGTCTGGGCTCTGTGGTGCCACAGAGCACTTTTGTATACTATGCACTAAACCGTATATTCAATTTCAGTTATCAAATAGTGCATCAGTGTATTTTAGTTAAAAAAAAGTGGTCATCCTGATCCACCAAGCCTATTTTACAACGCCAAAATATATATTTGACATTTCTGCCTTGAAATAGAGAATCTGTGTAATTTTGGGGGAAAAAACGTATTCCTTGTCCACAAAACAGTTCTGCATACACCGTCCAACGACATATTTTATATTTCTGCAGGGAAATAGTGCTTCTTTGTTTTTTTTATAGAAAAAAACCTTATTCAAGGTCCACCAAACCACCACCACCACCCATACTAATGGTCATGTGTTTGTTCTTTCCAGGTAAGAGAACACAAATTCAGAGTCATAAATAGGCTAAAATTATGTAAAACACATTCCTATAATCAGCTAAGGCTGCTGGTGATGCAGCGTGAGTATATAAAACCATGCACAAGTGTTAGTGAAGTACAATGAGGTGTCACATGGTGCTAATATGTAGTGACTATGATTACTATAGAAGCTGATGTCACTCTATGATATTATACTGCACTATTGGTTTACTGTGATGCAGATTAAATAATCAGAGAGCAGCTCTCATGTTTATGGTTTAATATCTCTTATAGGAAAGTTATACCTGTGAATGTATTATTAAATATAGAGATGGGTATTAATATGTAAGGACAGGATTTACTGCTACATTTCCTGTATTCCCACACTGAAGGTCATGTGTTTGTTCCTTCCAGAACATGTTCAATAAAATCACTTCTGTCTTCACCCAGCCCGCTCCCTTTGCACATTGGAATTATTAACCATACTTTCAGCATATGTGCAACACATACATAGTATAAATATCTACTTTTAATGTACAGCAGTTAAAAACTGCATTCTAGGGTTTTATTGAAAAAAGCCGTGTTTTAGGCCGAAAAAACAGTTGTGCATCCGGCGTATAAATAATTAATTTCAATTTACAGCAGTGAAATACTCATTTTCTGTATTTTATTACAAAAATACAGCTTACCCAAAAAAAATTTTACATTTCGGCATAGAAATTGAGAATCAGTGTATTTTGGGCCCAAAAAACATTATTCTAGGTCCACAGAACATTTTTATGACACAGGCACTGCCTTAGCGAACGTAATTGTAAACTAGTGGAAGGTAAATTGACATCGGAGAGAGACCAATCTTTCAGCTTGGTGGGTGAATGCAAATAGTGAGGAGAACATCAAATAAGGGACGTGGGCATGGTCGTGGTGGTGTTGGTGGAGCTCCTGTTGCTGGGAGAGGACGTGGCCGTTCAGCGCCAACTACCGCTCCAAGTCAAACACCTTCCTCTGGTGCGAGTAGGCGACAGAATCTGCAGCATTATTTGTTAGGGCCAAATGCCGCTCTACGGATGGTGAAGCCAGAACATGTACAGGCGATAGTAGATTGGGTAGCTGACAGTGGCTCCAGTTCCTTCACAGTATCTCACACCCAGTCCTCTGCAGAAAGCTCAGAGTTGGCACCTGAAGCCAACTATCGCGGCATATGGAATCCACAGTAGCGGCGAACTGCTACCAGTCCGAAGCTGACCTGAGGTAGCATGTCCGTCGCTGTGATCAGTGCAGGGGCGTGGCTCAGCACGGATCAGATCCAGTGCTGAGCCACGCCCTGCACTGATCACATGACGGTGACGCCACCCCAGGTCCTTCGGCTGTTCAACAGTTCGGCTGGTGGCAGCCGCCCTTATGGATTCCATATGCCCTGATAGTCCGCGGTAGTGGAATCCATAACGGATGCGGCGACCACAACCCGAACGCCGAACGCCTAGAACTTTTTTTAAAGTTCAAGCTCATCTCTAGGCACCATCACTGAGCATCTCCACGCATGTCAGCACGGCAGCAAACATTAAGAGAAGAAGGAGGAAATACCCACCTACCACCACTCGGAGCCTTCTGGTCCTGAATGCCAGCATTTCAAAATTACTGGCATTTTGAAATGCTGTCATTCTGTCTGGTGGAACAGACTAGTTTCAGACAGCTGATGGCGGTGGCTGTCCCCAGTACGTTGGTCCCAGCTGCCAATACTTCTTCCAGGCGAGCCGTTCCTTTCCTGCAGCAACCAAGTAGAGGATAAAATCATAGTACGCTGCGCAACGCCATCGTGTGGCAAGGTCCACATAACCACAGATACATGGACCAGTAAACACTGCCAGGGTCACTATATCTCCCTGACTGCACACTTGGTAAACGTAGTGGCGGCATGGGCCCGAGGCGGATAGCTGGTTATGCGCATGTCCTTCCACCACCAAGGATCGCAGGTCATTGCCTCCTGTTGCTTCCTCCTCCTACTCCGCATCATCCTCCTCCTCTTCAGCACAGCCTGGGGTAATCGAAAAAACCTCACCCCCAACTTCAGCACAGCCTGGGGTAAAAGTCAGCAGGCGATTTTAAAACTCATGTGTTTGGGTGACAAACCCCACACCGCACAGGAGATTTGGAGGGGCATAGAACAGCAGACTGATGAGTGGTTGCTGCCGGTGAGCCTCAAGCCCGGTCTGGTGGTGTGCGATAATGGGCGAAATCTCGTTGCAGCTCTGGGACTAGCTGGTTTGACGCACATCCCTTGCCTGGCGCATGTGCTAAATCTGGTGGTGCAGGAGTTTCTTAAAAACTATCCAGACATGTCAGAGCTGCTGCTGAAAGTGCGGTCCGTATGTGCACGCTTTTGGCATTCTCACCCTGCTGCTGCTCGGCCTGTCTGCGCTGCAGCGCAACTTC
>CM065594.1:266241753-266261857 GCA_033119425.1 Bufotes viridis
TTTATTTTTTTGTATTTTTCCATCAATGGACCAGAAAGTTTTTGCTGGGCAAAATGTAGTGTTTATAAGTACCAAATATGACTTTTTGATCACATTTTATCCTGCTATTTTTTTGAGGGCGGCGGATAAGCAAAGCCAGCAATGATTGCATTTTTTTAATGGTGTTCAACTTTTAGGGTTAAATAATGTAATACTTTTATAGTTTGGGTCATTACAGACACACCAATACCAATTATTTGGATTTTTTTTTTTTACCACCTGTATTATTTTACTTAATAAAGCATGCTGACAGGCATCACATGAGGCCCTGCCTCCATCAGGAAGGCTACGATCGCAGACCGGGTGGCCATTTTTAGGCCCCTGACTGCCATAGCTACCCATTGGTGACTAATGATTGTTTCGCTGGTGCACAAGTCTGACAGAGTGAGCTGCTTCTGTTATCTCCCATCCTGGCCGTTGCAGCAGGAGACGGCTGTATAATACAGATGGCTCCCGCTGTAGATGTGCAAGCTTAGCTATTACTTTACAGTACAGGTACAGCAGATTACGGGAGTTCCTTCCCAACAACATGTACCTATAAATGGCCGATATCACGAAGGGGTTAGGTGTTATCCCCCTGGGATTAAGAAAAGAGTATCCAACCATAAGACAAGTCATTAATCACACTTTCAAGATCCTCATTGGGACCAGAGTGTTTAGTGAAAAAATCCAATCCAATATATTCCTCTTCTCTTCAGACTCTCGAATCTGTTTACTATATTCTCTGGCATAGGGGAAAAACTACAAATTCATGTAACCTCGCGGAAAGTATTTAATAAAAGCAGCGGCTACACAATCTATGCTTATCGATCCTGCACCACTAACGTGGACATTCAGATAATGAGATGAAAAACATGAAAGCATTTAACCAAGGATTTTATACTGAACTGTTCTCCTGCGCTTTCTATTTTGTCATATTGACTCCCGCATCTACATTGCTTACGGCTGTATGTGAAACAGCGGAAACAGCAGTCTGGAGGCGGTGGATTGTTTACTAGATGTTTTCTGTTTGCTTGTGCTATAAGGTGTTTTTCGAGCTTGTTTGTATGTGATGATTGGTCATACTGGGAGGACCTTTGCCAAATAAGAGTCATTGGGTGGCAGCACTAATTGTATTTCGACTGGGTATATGTAGGTTTTTTTTTTTTTGTTTTGGGAGTGGGTGACATTAATTGTACAGTGGTTGGCAGCAATTATTATGCTGTGTGAGACCAGATTAATTGACAGCTCAATATCTACAATTATAGTACTGTGAATAGTAATATTAAATGAGCACTGGTGACATACGGCATTAATTAGGCACTAAATGGTGTTGGAAGAGGGTCAGACCTTACTTTTTTGTCCATGAGCAGTATGCATGGCTACCAACTCAAGAATGATGGAAGGAAACAGGGGGACACAGTGTATTTTTGAACAAGGTTCAGGATATATACCAACTCAAGAATGATGGAAGGAAACAGGGGGACACAGTGTATTTTTGAACAAGGTTCAGGATATATACGTAGTCTGATAACAGGCTGAGGTTGGGGCAGGCAGTGTACAACAAACCCGAAAAACAAGGCAGAAATAAGCTGAGGCTACTTTCACACTTGAGATCCGGCAGAGGATTCTGTTTAGTCCAAATACATTCTGAATAGAAAAAGATCAGTTTAGGATTCATCAGGATGTCTTCTGTTCTGGTAGCAATCCATTTTGTGACTGGTCATAAAAACGGAAAAATAAGACATTGAAAACAATGTAAGTCAACGGTGACGGATCAGTTTTTTTTTAGGAGCCTAAAAAAACGGATCTCTCACCCAGTGACTTTAAATGTCATGGATCCGTTTTTTTTTATTTCACACAACCGCATCCTAACCGAGCGGATACATCCTGATGTGTGAAATCAAAACGGATCCGTTAAATTCTGGCATTGAGATCCTCTGCCAGATATCAATACCGGAATTAACAATGTAACTGTGAAAGTAGCCTAAGATCAGGGCAAACAACTAGAAGTCAGAGTTGGTTCTCAAGCTGGAATAATCTACACGGGTAGTCAGACAGATATTCGCACCTTAACTGGTAACTAGAGACTAGGAACCTAAAAGCTCATGCACCATCCTACTGTAAAGGGCATGTTGAATACATAGGGACGCCCAGCCATTGGCTGGGGAAGGATTTGGCAAGAGCGCATCCAAATCCCTATATGGCAGACCTGGAGGCCTTAGAAGTAGACGTGGTTTTGCATCCTGCAGAGGATGCCAGCAGCTGGATCCAGTGCTGCAGGAAGATGAAGAGCAGGGAGGCCACCAATACTGTGAGTACAGCATTACCTGTGTCGGCAGGAAGGAGTGTGGCCAGCTGCAGTCACGGGGCGCCAGTGCAACAGCAATATGGCATAACACACTGTACGTGCCACACTTAAAGAGGACCTTTCATCACTTCTAAAGATATTAACTAAGTATGCTCACATGTAGAGCGGCGCCCAGGGATCTCCCTGCACTTACTATTATCCCTGGGCGCCGCTCCGTTCTCCCGGTATAGGCTCCGGTCTCTGTGCTCACAAAGTTATAGTAGGCGGGGACTTGGGGAACTTGGTTATAGTAGGCGGAGCCTGCCCTTCATCTCCTTCTCCCAGGCTGTTGCGCTGGCCAATCGCAGCGCAGAGCTCATATCCTGGGTGGAAAAAAAACTCCCAGGCTGTGAGCTCTGCGCTGCGATTGGCCAGCGCTACAGCCTGGGAGAAGGAGATAAAGGGCAGGCCCCGCCTACTATAACCAAGTTCCCCAAGTCCCCGCCTACTATAACTTTGTGAGCACAGAGACCGGAGCCTATACCGGGAGAACGGAGCGGCGCCCAGGGATAATAGTGAGTGCAGGGAGATCCCTGGGCGCCGCTCTCCATGTGAGCATCGTTAGTTAATATCTTTAGAAGTGATGAGAGGTCCTCTTTAAGTGCAGGTGACATACAGTTGAGGTAATGTCACAAGAATACCAAACATTCACATAACATTCCAACAGTTCAGCTTTGGTGGTATTGCCACCATAAGATGGTCAACAGTAACCCATAAGAATGAAACAGTAAACTGACAAAACCCGGAACAGGATACGTAGACGGGCAAGGACACTTTCAATCCTCTTACAGTTGCAGTAATTGATTAATAATTGTCTTGGGAGAATTACCGTATTTTTCGCCCTATAAGACGCACCTAGGTTTTTGAGGAGGGAAATAAGAAAAAAAAAATTGGAACCAAAAGGTGTGCTTTTGGTGGGTTTTGAACTAATGGTGGTCTGTGGATGACACTATTATGGGGGATCTGTGGATGGCACTGTTATGGGGGATCTGTGGATGGCACTGTTATGGGGGGATCTGTGGATGGCACTGTTATGGGGGATCTGTGGATGACGCTGTTATGGGGGATCTGTGGATGACACTATTATGGGGGATCTGGGGATGGCACTGTTATGGGGGATCTGTGGATGACACTGTTATAGGGGATCTGTGGATGGCACTGTTATGGGGGATCTATGGATGGCACTGTTATGGGGGATCTGTGGATGGCACTAATATGCGTGATCTGTGGATGGCACTGTAATGGGGGATCTGTGGATGGCACTGTTATGGGGGATCTGTGGATGGCACTGTTATGAGGATCTGTGGATGACACTGTTATAGGGGATCTGTGGATGGCACTGTTATGGGGGATCTGTGGATGGCACTGTTATGGGGGCATTTGTGGATGACACTGTTATGGGGGATCCTTATGGGGGCATCTGTGGATGGCAATGTTATGGGGGCATCTGTGGATGGCATGACACTGCTATGGGGGGATCTGTGGATGACACATATATAGCATCTTATGCTATGCGTCATCCATAGATCCCCACATAACAGTGTCCCCGTGTAGTGAATTGGGGCCGGCATCTGGTTCTGTAATGGCAGCGGGGCCTGGTGCAGTCATTGTATTCTACTACACCGGGCCCCGCTCACTGTAGTATAATCATATCTAACCTGTAGGTATTGTGGCAGTGGAGCTGCCAGAAGGCCATAGGAAGGCCATTCAAGTGGCATATCTCACCCAGAGAAAGCTGGGTGAGAACAAGAAAGGTTGGGAAATTAGTTTTTCCCACTGTCTGCAGCAGACAGGCTGGTAATGGGGATAATTATCAGCCAGCTGAGGAGCTTGGATTAATGTGGGTTGAGCTTCTCAATCAGGGCTCCCAGTCTGGGAAAGGAGCAGGCTGTGTCCAGGCCTGTGGGAGCCGGGACCCTCGACCCTCTAACCCTGTGTGTAGGGTAAGCACTGGTGATGTGTCTTGGGAAGCTGGGTGGTAAACCCAGATCCTGATAGAGAGGGAAAGACTGTTTAGTCAGTGGCCAGACGGCCGAGGATTTATTTTTATGATTTTGTTGTACTGCTGTGATGACAATAAAGCTGGTCGTGGCCAGTTTGCACCCGAATCTACAGTGGTGGAGTGGCTTCTTGATGTGTGCCAACCGTCTAAGGTGATAAGACGGCGATCTGGAAGAGCTAAATTACCCCATGTTGTTACAGTATTGTAAAACTATTCAAATCATCTGAAATCCAGCTACTTACTACTAACTTCGTAGTAGACAGGAGGCCGGGCGGGCGCTGGCAGCCTGACTCACTACGTCACTCGCCTGAGCCGCCTGCTTCATTCATAAAGTGGGCGGAGCAGGCGCGTGACGTAGTGCGTTACGCTGCCGCCCACCCGACCTGCCTCCTGCACCTGCTACAAAGTTAGTAGTAAGTAGTACAGGCGCTGGATTTCAGATGATTTGAATAGTTTAACAATACCTACAGGTTAGATATGATTATACTACAGTGAGCGGGATCCGGTTTAATAGAATACAATGACTGCATTGGGCCCCGCTGCCATTACAGAACCAGATGCCGGCCCCCAGCCCCTCCTCCCTCTCAGCTGATACACCCGCCGGCCGCGATGCAGCGTGGAGGGGTTTCAGTGATTGCAGCATTCGCCCCATAAGACGCACTGCTATTTCCCCCCCACTTTTTTTGGGGGGGAGTGTGTCTTATAGGGCGAAAAATACGGTAATTAAGCACTGTATTGGTATACTAAGTAGGCATTGTATGGCAGTATGCAATGGGGGAGAAACTATAAACCTCCACATTGGCTGAGGGACATTTACTTTCTCTTAGGTTGCATTTTAGCCCTTTTGTATTTCATTATCTGTGATTACTTACCGTACACAGGAATTTGCATGACTGGGAACACTGCAGTGTAATACTCTGAGTACATTTGATTAAAATTACGATGGACTGTAGCTTTAGGGATGCAAATTTCATCCGGGCTTTGACTAGGCTTAGAAAGGTTCAGAAACACTGGTCTAGACTGTCCACATGGGAACAATTTACTGGAACGGAAAAATTAAGGGGAAATGTGTCATCAGAAAATGACCTATTATTTAAATCCCGTTTTTATGTTTAACATAAATTTAAAGAATTTTTTAATGACATCTTTCATTTTCCATGTCAATGTTTATATTTTTAAACAAAAAGAACAGTTTTCGCTCTGGCCATTAAGCCTAATAATGGGCGCCATTTCTTGGTCTGTACAGATCACTTTACTGCAGTTACCTGCTTATCTGTCATTCAAATGCTGCCTGTAATAATATCACCCATGTGTATAGCAAAGACAGGATTCACAATAGGTGATTGTCAAAGCTTTTCAACTCCTTCATTGTACTATGACTGCACAGGTCACCGAGCATGCCTAGCAAACTCTCCCACAGAAGTCAATGAGCTCCCCTCCAGACCATTGTGTCTATGGCCCATGTGGCTGCCGTAAAGCAATTTTCTTAATGCTGTTAAAACAGCTGAGGCAAGATGGCCGCCCCCATAATCACGTTCAGGAAACAGAATAAACAAATCTGTAATCCACACATTTAAAAAAATTAGAAAAAAAGGAAATATATTGCTGCCTAGTTTTAACTGGCAGAATTTTTTTTGCTGAAATTGTACATTTCCTTTAAAGCAGACTAATGTAAAAAATGTATATCAAACTATCATATAGGACATGAGATCCGCTTTCTAACAAACCTAGAACCAGCCCTGTACCTCACATGGATCCAGAGATCATTGCTCTGCTAGATTTATATCAAGCTGGCAGCTCAAGGGGAGTGTCTTTTCTGCTGCAGCTCAGGGGGCGTGTCTCAGCTCTCCCTATCACAGCTCAGGGGGCGTGTCTCAGCTCTCCCTATCACAGCTAAGGATGCAGTTAAAGAATAAAACTGAGCATGGGCGGCCTTTTCAGTGAGCAGGACAAAGAAATAAGAAAAAAGGAAACAGCAGGTGGCGCTATACATATACATTTTATTGGATAACTCAGTGGCTATGCTATATTTTTAATTACATCCAATTACAAAAGTATTCAGATCCAGGTGCTGGTGTGAAAACTGTGGAATATTTTTTTGTGGGACAACCTTAGATTGCTAAATTCTAGCAATCTTATCAATCACAAATCCCATCCCCTTCCCCAGTGGATCATCGGCCCCAGTCAATGAAGCCACAATGTTCTTCAAAGGTACAAGACAAAAATTGCATTTGGAGCTGCCTTTGGACTTGGAGCTGGCCCATTAGAGTACCAGAGGTTCCTCTGATGGGCCCAGGTTCTGTTACCATAGTGTGCCCCAAAGGTCTAGCACCAAAAAAAAATTAAAAATTGGGAGCTGACTTTGTAGCTCATTCCTTGCCTCTAAAGACTATTTGTTTGATTCAAAATGTATTAGACTTTATTGATGATATATGGGTTGGGCCTTCCTCTGGTGGGCCCAAGAAAACCCAGTCCAACACTGCTTCAGGCCATGTAGATTGGCCCATGCAATCACCATCCAAAAGAAAAAAAAGTAACCCAAAAGAAAAGCAATAGAATCTTCTCCCCCACTGGAATTAAGATTACTAGTGATAGAACCCGTCAAGGAAAGAAAAGAGCAAATAACTTTTCTCCAAAAATGGTCTAGCTGAAATCCAATAGTGGACTTCTCAATTTCACCAGGGTGTATAATATCATAACTCAAAGTCAACAATTTAAAGGAGACACACTCATCAGGCCCAATGGCTGACAGTGTACCAGGAGCTGTTCAAACTGAAAACCTGGAACCATCCTATGACGGACATCAATGGAGCCAAACGAGTCAATCACCTCATTAACTTATAATGGGTCTGTTGGGTTCCCATCATGGCTTCCTTCATTTCGACAAATATGACATTTCTGATGGAGCCTCCGACAGAAATGTAAAGGGGGCTTAACATGGTCTTCTTTGGAACTGGTTAGAGCTACAAGTTACGGCATTTTCCTTAAAAAGGCAAATTTTGGAAGAGGCTTCTAGAACAAATATCCGTGATGAAGCCTATAACAAGATAACAAGCTCTATTAGCTTAAATGAAAGGCTCACAATTATCGTCGGGAAAACCTACATCTCAGCATATATCACCGGCAATGAACATAAAGCGAAGGCGATGCTGCTGAATAAGGAATTTTAGATTCCTATTTTGTGTAAGATGGAAAACCAATCACTAAAGACGTGAAAGTGCTCAAAGGAAAATGTAAGTCAAAAGGGCAAGTTGGTTGAGAATGTTTTCCAATGACATATAGAGGATTTTATACTATAATATTTCAGTGTTAAAGGAGAAGTCTCAAATTTTCTAGAAAAAAATTATACTCCCCACGATAACGATTTCTGCATTGTGTCCCTAAATTTGTCATAGGGACATTTTGGGAATCTAAAAATGAATGTTTGTTAGTTCTTCATCTGCTCCTACGTGCCTTGATGGATCTCAACCAAACTTGGTACATATTCTCTTTATGATCCAACTTAATCCGACAAGGTTCTGGAGGGTTCAATCTTAAAAAGTAATATGTTTTGATGTGTGAATCAGGAATCAAGCCAGCACTTCCCGTATAGCCTCTCGTGCAAGGATTCGGTCCAGTCCGTAAACAATCCTGGAGAAAAATGAAAAAGATGTCCAGCACTGAGATGAAAATAAAATCTTAAATCTTTATTTTGCTCCATGTAAAAATACATCTTCACAAGGAAAGCGGTAACGCAACCAACGCAGTTCGATCAGCTCTTAGTCATGATCTGTTAGATCGAAACGCGTTGGTTGCGTTACCGCTTTCCTTGTGGAGTTAAATTTTTACAAGAAGCTAAATAAAGATTGAAGCTGGACATCTTTTTCCTTTTTCTCATGTGTTTTTGATGCACCATGAATTAAAGTGTATACACTAATTAGTGTATATACTCGGTGTTGCTAGGATGTACCCCATCCCCTTCCCCAGTGGATCATCGGCCCCAGTCAATGAAGCCACAATGTTCTTCAAAGGTACAAGACAAAAATTGCATTTGGAGCTGCCTTTGGACTTGGAGCTGGCCCATTAGAGTACCAGAGGTTCCTCTGATGGGCCCAGGTTCTGTTACCATAGTGTGCCCCAAAGGTCTAGCACCAAAAAAAAATTAAAAATTGGGAGCTGACTTTGTAGCTCATTCCTTGCCTCTAAAGACTATTTGTTTGATTCAAAATGTATTAGACTTTATTGATGATATATGGGTTGGGCCTTCCTCTGGTGGGCCCAAGAAAACCCAGTCCAACACTGCTTCAGGCCATGTAGATTGGCCCATGCAATCACCATCCAAAAGAAAAAAAAGTAACCCAAAAGAAAAGCAATAGAATCTTCTCCCCACTGGAATTAAGATTACTAGTGATAGAACCCGTCAAGGAAAGAAAAGAGCAAATAACTTTCTCTCCAAAAATGGTCTAGCTGAAATCCAATAGTGGACTTCTCCAATTTCACCAGGGTGTATAATATCATAACTCAAAGTCAACAATTTAAAGGAGACACACTCATCAGGCCCAATGGCTGACAGTGTACCAGGAGCTGTTCAAACTGAAAACCTGGAACCATCCTATGACGGACATCAATGGAGCCAAACGAGTCAATCACCTCATTAACTTATAATGGGTCTGTTGGGTTCCCATCATGGCTTCCTTCATTTCGACAAATATGACATTTCTGATGGAGCCTCCGACAGAAATGTAAAGGGGACTTAACATGGTCTTCTTTGGAACTGGTTAGAGCTACAAGTTACGGCATTTTCCTTAAAAAGGCAAATTTTGGAAGAGGCTTCTAGAACAAATATCCGTGATGAAGCCTATAACAAGATAACAAGCTCTATTAGCTTAAAATGAAAGGCTCACAATTATCGTCGGGAAAACCTACATCTCAGCATATATCACCGGCAATGAACATAAAGCGAAGGCGATGCTGCTGAATAAGGAATTTTAGATTCCTATTTTGTGTAAGATGGAAAACCAATCACTAAAGACGTGAAAGTGCTCAAAGGAAAATGTAAGTCAAAAGGGCAAGTTGGTTGAGAATGTTTTTCCAATGACATATAGAGGATTTTATACTATAATATTTCAGTGTTAAAGGAGAAGTCTCAAATTTTCTAGAAAAAAATTATACTCCCCACGATAACGATTTCTGCATTGTGTCCCTAAATTTGTCATAGGGACATTTTGGGAATCTAAAAATGAATGTTTGTTAGTTCTTCATCTGCTCCTACGTGCCTTGATGGATCTCAACCAAACTTGGTACATATTCTCTTTATGATCCAACTTAATCCGACAAGGTTCTGGAGGTTCAATCTTAAAAAGTAATATGTTTTGATGTGTGAATCAGGAATCAAGCCAGCACTTCCCGTATAGCCTCTCGTGCAAGGATTCGGTCCAGTCCGTAGAACAATCCTGGAGAAAAATGAAAAGATGTCCAGCACTGAGATGAAAATAAATCTTAAATCTTTATTTTGCTCCATGTAAAAATACATCTTCACAAGGAAAGCGGTAACGCAACCAACGCAGTTCGATCAGCTCTTAGTCATGATCTGTTAGATCGAAACGCGTTGGTTGCGTTACCGCTTTCCTTGTGGAGTTAAATTTTTACAAGAAGCTAAATAAAGATTGAAGCTGGACATCTTTTTCCTTTTTCTCATGTGTTTTTGATGCACCATGAATTAAAGTGTATACACTAATTAGTGTATATACTCGGTGTTGCTGGGATGTACCCCCATCTATATAAATATTTTCTAACGCTAATTCCTTTTTTCTCCTTGGAGATAAGCCGCCATATACGTTAAGCCAAGCTGAATGTGAATGGGGGAGCTGGAGGGCCAACAGCTATTGAATGTATATGGCTGCTCTAACTTTGATTATGATGCAAACCCGCTACTGCCCCAGGTGCCCATTCATGGAAGAAACATCTTTGCACCTGTTTTAGGAGTGCCCCTTTACACAGAGTCTGTTTGACCTTACATATCTCCAGCATTTCAGCCTGCCTCTCATCTCTCTGCATGCGCTGTTTAAAACACAAATTGTTTGTTGCCCATTACAACCAATCACAGCACAGCATTCATTTTATTATCGCCCATACCAACCAATCAGAGCAAAGTTTTCATTTTACCACGACGCTTCTCAATTTACCAGTATGTTTTCAGAAAATAAGGTCCTTTGTGATTAAGAGTGATAATCTCTCTACATGTGCTGTCTAAAAGACAAACTGTTTATTGTCCATAGCAACCATTGATGCAGCATTCATTTTATCAACTAATGTAACTGTACCTGCTGAGGCACTGCTTATCACTCTGCCTTCATCTCCCTCAGCAGCTTCAGCCTGCCTCTCATCTCCTCGCATGTGTTGTCTAAAAGACAAACTATACTTGCCCATAGCAACTATCCCAGCTCAGCTTTCATTTTACTACAGTTGTTTCTTACAATACTGTAGACCCATGTCTACTAACCTTTGGCTCTCCAGCTGTTGCAAAGTTGCAACTCCCATCATGTCCTGATGGCTGCAGGCTATTGGGGTATGATGAGGGATGTAGTTTTGCAACAGCTGGAGCAGCCACAGGTTAGTAAACATTAGTAAATCTACAGTAATATAAGCATTCGCATTATAAAACAGTTTGTCTTTTAGACAGCACATGCAGGGGGATGAGAGGCAGACTGAAATGTAGGGAGATGTGAGATCAAACAGACCTTTCAACCATCCCAGATCCAGTGTGACAGTCCCGGATTTCAGTGGCTGTCCCGTGGTTCTAGAATGGTTGAGGTATGGCCCACTCTCAGCTGATTGTAATGGCGAAACAGAGCCGTCCGCTCAGCCCGTGGACTCTTCCTACACAGCCCTGCAAGTGTGATATGTAACAGCATATCCTGCTGCTGGTGAGCGCCGACATCAGAGCTGTGATCATCAGAGCAACCAGGTGAGTGTTTATAGTTTTGTTTTTTTACTTTCTGTAAACGGGGCACATGTGGACATACCTATTCTGAAGAAGGTACATCTGGGCATAGCTACTGTAAAGAGGGCACATCTGGGCAAAGCTACTATGAAGGGGGCACATGTAGACATTACTACTATAAAGGGGGCACATCTGGGCACAACTACTGTGAAGGCGGCACAATTTGGGCACGGCTACTGTGTAGGGGGCACATGTGCACATGACTACTGTAGTAGGGGGCACATGTGCACATGACTACTGTGAAGAGGGCACAATGTAGGTATTACTACCTTGAAGAGGGCACAATGTAGACATTACTACTGTGAAGGGGGCACAGTATGGGTATTACTACTGTCTGGTGGCACAAAGGGGAAATAATTACTATGTGGGGGATTAAGGGGACTGGTGTGTATAGTTATGCTTTGGGCGGCCTACTATTAAAAAAATTGCACCACAACTATTGCAATTTCCAAAAGTTGGGAGGTATGAGACTCTATGCTAAGCGGCACTCCCAAAACAGATGCACAGATGTTTTTCCATGAATGGGCACCTGGTTTTCCAAAGTTTGCAGGCATGACCAAAATGTTATGGCTGCCATAGACATTCAATAGCAGTTAGCCGAATGATCAACTCTCCCGATCCCTCTCTCCCCCGACATCATCAGTCAGGGGAGAGTCGGGAGCTCCCCACAAACATTAGACTGTTGAGTGGCAGTGGCACGTTTGGCTGTGGGTGCTGTCCGGTATTGCAGGTCATCTACAGTGAAATAAATGGAGATTCTGTGAGATACAAAACATCCAGCCTGTGGACTAGAGTGCTGACATTTTTGGAAGAAAGCAGCCATATTTTTCTAATCCTTTCACTGTCAGGCAATGGCGATGCAAAAAAAATTTAGATTTTTTTTCAAAAAACAAACAAAAAAAACAATACAAGTTTTATATCGCCGTATTCGTATATTGAGCTGCAGAATAAGGACGGCATGTAAATTTTGCACACAGTGAACACCGTGATTAGAGAAGAGCGAACTTTAAAAAAGTTTGGTGTTGACTCGTGGTAATCGCTGCATCCGTTATGGATTCCACTACCATGGGCTATCCCGGCATATGGAATCATAAGGCGGCTTCCACGAACCGAACTGTTGAACAGCCGAAGGACCTGGGGTGACGTCACCGTCATGTGATCAGTGCAGGGCGTGGCTCAGCACGGATCAAATCCAGTGCTGAGCCACGCCCCTGCACTGATCACATGACGGTGACGCCACCCCAGGTCCTTCGGTTGCTCAACAGTCCGGGTTCGTGAAGCCGCCCTATGGATTCCCTATGCCGGGATAGTCCGCGGTAGTGGAATCCATAACGGGATGCAGCGATTACCACAACCCGAACGCCGAACTTTTTTTTTAAAGTTCGCTCATCTCTAACCATGATGTCAAAACTCCAGAACCCTTGGTGGAATATTTTTTTTTTTGTTTTTTTTTTTATTTAATCCCGCAAATAATTTTTTTGCCATTTTCAAATAACATACATGGTAAATTAAACAGTGCTATTAATAAAAATGTATCTTCTCCCACAAAAAATAAGCCCTCATATGGCTATGTAACCGAAAATTTTTACAAAATTATGGCTATTGGAATGTAGGGAGGAAAAAGGAAAATGCGAGACCAAAAATGGGCCCGGTAACTTAGGGGCCAGAGATCTAGATCCAGACAATGCTCTTATGACAAAAGCAAGCCCTCAAAGGTTTTTTTCTGAGATTTTTTATACTGATGACCTCATGGGGTCCTACACTAGGGACCACCGCCCATCAGCTGTTCGAGACGGCAGCAGGGTTGCAGTAGCGCTGCGGCCTTCTTTTTGCTTTTTCTAGGCCAGTGACGATACATTCATCGGTCACGTGGTCTAGGAGCAGCTCAGCCCCATAGAAGTGAATGGGTCTGAGCCCGATAACAAGCATGACTACTATACTATATACAGCGCTGTGCACATAGTGAGCAGGGAGAAGGCCGCAGAGCTCACAGGAGAGCCCGTGCCTTCTGACCCTGGGTTCAGACCTGAGCGTTCTAAAAACGCGTGCTTTACGCGCGCTTTGTCGCGCGCATTTCAGCGCGTTTTTGCAAATAGGAAACGCTGCGTAAAACGCGTGTCTCTGTGATTGACTACTGTGGTGTCAATCACAAAACACGCGCCAAACGCCCCAAAAGAAGCTCAAGTACTTGTTTATGCGTTAGGCGTTTACAGCGCGCTCAAACGCGCTGTAAAACGCTCAAGTGTGAACCACTCCCATAGGGATGCATTGGTTTTAATCTGTTGAGCGCTTTACAGCGCGCTTGAACGCGCTGTAAAACGCTCAGGTGTGAACCCAGGGTGAGGCTACATGCACACGACAGTGAAAAAAAAGTCAGTTAAAAACTGACA
The DNA here is from genome assembly GCA_033119425.1 of Bufotes viridis. Taxonomy (NCBI): domain Eukaryota; kingdom Metazoa; phylum Chordata; class Amphibia; order Anura; family Bufonidae; genus Bufotes; species Bufotes viridis. The sequence continues at coordinate 266,255,496 of CM065594.1, forward strand.
CACTGTCAGTTTTTTATGGCCATTTTGCATCGGTGTGTATCAATTTTCTGTCCGTGTGTCCGTTTTTAATGTCCGTTTGCATCCGTTTTTCATGTTTGTTAAAACGGACATGAAAAATGGATTAATTTGATTGGCAGTTATTTCTAGACCCACCTTTCTGAGAACACCCACAGGATAGTAGGCCCCCAGCTAAAATAATGTCCCCCATAGTGTAGGAATTTTTTATTTAATTTTTTTTATTGACCCCAGCTTTAATAATGCCCCCATGTAGGCCCCCAGCTAAAATAATTTTCCCCATAGGGTAGAATTTTTTTTTTACTGTCCCCAGCTTTAATAATGCACCCTATTTTGGCCCCAGCTAAAATAATGTCTCCCACAGTGTAAATAATATTATAGTGCCCCCAGCTTTAACAATGCCTCCAGGTAGGATCCCAGCTTTAATAATGCCCCCATAGTGTAGGATTTTTTTACTGTCCCCATCTTTAATAATGCCCCATAATGGCTCCACCGCTGTTTTTGTTTAGTGCCCCACAGCCAAAACCAAAAAATAACTCACCTCATCCACTTGCTCGCGCTGTAGCAGTCTCTTCTATCTTCACTGAACATGACCTGTGATGTGCGCGATGATGTCACTGTGCGCTCCCACGTGGTTACGTCACCACGCACTTCGCAGGTCCTTTGGCAGGTCCTGCTCAATGAAGAGAGAAGAGCAAGTGAATGAGGTGAGGTTTTTTTTGGCCACGGGGCACTATGGGAGCAATATTTAAAACCATGGGGACATTTGTGTACCCGCTTTAACGGCCCCATTGATTTCAATGGGGTCCGCACGGCCGTGAAACGGACAAAAATAGGACATGTCCTATTTTTGGATGGACGCTATTCACTGACCGTTAAAAGAACGGCCATGTGAATAGCCCCATAGACTTTCACTGGTGCTAAAAATGGCCGTGTGACGGCCGTTACTTAGACGGCCGTCACACGGCCATTTTTCACTGTCCTGTGCATGAGGCCTTAAACAGCTGATTGTCGGGGGTCCCGGGTGTTGGACCCCACCCATCAGTAGTAAAACTCCTGGAAAACCCTTTTAAGAACACAAGGGTTGTCGTAGGTCACAGACATGGCCAGCTCAACCAATGTTGGGTGCTACCTCCTATCTACTCCCACCCTCAGATTTACAGGTGTAAAGAAGGGTTTCCCAGACCACCATAAGCCCCCATCAAACCCAACAGGCACTGGCATTAGGAACAGAATCCAATCTCGTAGGTGATGTATAATTTCACTTGGGCAAATTTTTGTCACCCTGGTCCTGTCCTACTAGTACTTCCTATTGTATATAGTACTGTATAAACATTTAATGTTTATTGTAAAAGAAAATGGCGTTCTCCACTGCATTCCTAAAGAAGGCTCCTAAAGGGCATCTGTCAGAGCAGCCTTTGTACCTATGTCACCGAGCTGACCTGTTACATGTGCACTGGCAGCTGAAGGCATCTGTGTTGGTCCCATGTTCATATGTGCTCGCACTGCTGAGCAAAGTGATGTTTTATTAGTATGCAAATGAGCATCTTGGAGCAACGAGGCGTTACCATTAACCTAGAGGCTTTGCTCTTCTGCAATTGCAGCGCACTCTATTTGATTGACAGGACCAGGCAGTGAAAACCCGGCCCTGACTGCTCCTAAACTCAATCAAAGTGAGAAGGGCAGCATTGCAGAGAGCAGAGCCTCTAGGTATAATGGTAACGCCCCCTGCTCCTAGAGGCTCATTTGCATATATTTAAACATCATTTTCCTCAGCAATGAGGGCACATAGGAACATGGTACCAACACCTTCAGCTGCTAAGCGCACATGTAACAGGCCAGGCAGGTTCATAGGTACAAAACTGCTGACAGATGCCCTTAAATAGTAAATGTATACATTCGGTCCCTAGGAATATTAGTGGTTATATTAACTGCTTGTTTTATAACTTGTGGATTTAAGATGTAGTAGTTTAAGTCTCCCAGCAAATCTGCTATTTTCAAGATAATGTGTTCCCTCATGGAGACACAGGAGATGAATGGTGCGTTATATTAGTGGAACCCTCGCTGGATCCAGCGGAGCTCGCGCGGTACATGGTCGCCCTCACTGAGAGGGTGGAAACCCTAGCGTGACCGTACAGAATCTCCAATTGGAAAATCAGACGTTGCGAGATCTCGTCTCGTCGCGCACAGGACACCACCACGATGGACCGGAACCCAAGGTCAGTCCACCTGAACTTTTCTCAGGAGACCGGAAGCAGTTCCGCGAATTCCTGAATGCGTGCAAGCTGATGTTTCAGTTACGCCCGGACCTATCCTACCGATAGAACCAAAGTACTCACCATGATCTCGTCACCTCAGGGGGAGGCCAGAGCATGGGCTAACACCTATTTAGAAAAGGAAGACCCGGTCTTGAATTCCTTTCCGCAATTTCTTGAAACAATGGCCCTCCTTTACGAGGACCACAACAAGCAGCTGACTGCGGAGACCGCCATTCGCACCCTAAAGCAAGGGAGACGACCTGCTGAGGACTTTATTGCGGAATACACTCGCTGGGCCCGTGAGACTGAATGGAATGATCTCACTCTTAGAAATCAGTTCCGTCTCGGTCTATCTGAGGCCCTGAAGGATGAGTTAGCCCGCGGAGAGCTGCCACATACACTCGACGCCTTGATGCAGAAGGTCACCACCATTGACAGACGCTAAGGGAACGTAGGGCCGAGAGAGTCTCAGGGTTTACACCCACCCCGAGACAGACCAGCCCGGATCCTGTAGCAGAGATGATGGAGATTGGGGCAATTGTGGTCCTCTGACTGAGAGAGAGAAGACCCGAGACGGAACCTCAACCTCTGCTTATACTGTGCGCCGGCTGACCATTCGGGTTGATGGATGTCCTGCCATAAGAAAGAAACATGAAGGTAAAATGATGACGTTCTGTAACTTAGGCAGAAAAGATAACAACACAAGTGGTTACATTTATACGTCTCTTACCTTACAGTGGGACCAAAACCGAACTATCGTTGATGCAATGGTGGACACGGGAGCTTCAGGGAATTTTATCGATAAGCATCTAGTAGAGAGAAATAAAATTCCCATACAAGGAAAGATGTATCGATATCCGTGAGTTTTATTGATGGTACAACCTCTAGACCTATCCATAGCCAGACTCAACCCCTTTTGGTGACAAGCGAAAATAACCACACAGAATTTTTATCCTTTGATGTCATACACTCCCTTCGTTCCCCATCATTTTAGGGCTTGCCATGGCTCCGGTTACATCAACCAGTTCTCCTATGGGAACAGGGGAGAATTGGGTTTACCTCACGTTATTGCAGGGAGACCTGCTTCCCTATTAAAACTCTCATGCATGTAGGGGTGAACCAGGTCCCTACCCAATACTCAGAGTTTTCGGAGGTATTTAGTGCAAAGATGGCGGAAACCCTACCGCCCCATAGACCCTACGATTGCCCCATAGACCTGCTGCCGGGCAGTGAAATACCCACAGGAAGAATCTACCCATTGGCACAATCCAGAACTTGACCACCTCAAACAGTATCTCGAAGAGAACTTAAGGAAGGGATTCATTCGGCCTTCAACCTCCCCTGCAGCCGCAGGTATGTTCTTCGTAAGGAACAAAGACTTGAGCCTCAGACCCATCATTGATTACAGAGCATTAAATAAAATAACAATCAAAAACCGGTACCCCCTGCCGCTAATATCCGAGCTTATTGAAAGACTTCAAACATCAACTATCTACACTAAACTGGACTTGAGAGGCGATACAACTTGATTAGGATTAGAACCGGGATGAATGGAAAACTGCTTTCCGCACCTGGCACGGACTCTTGAGTATATGGTAATGCCTTTCGGCTTGTGCAATGCCCTGCCACATTCCAAAACTTTATCAACGACATATTTAGGGATCTACTAGATGTATGTGTTGTCATCTATCTAGATGACATATTGGTCTACTCCGATAACCTACAAGATCACAGGAAACACGTCCGTTGGGTACTTGCGCGATTAAGCGCCCATCACTTATATGTCAAACCAGAAAAGTGTATATTCGAGACTACTACCCTTCCGTTCCTTGGTTATATAATCTCACCCAAGGGAATTCAGATGGATCAGTCAAAGATCACCTGCATCCAAAACTGGCCGATTCCGGACTCTAGGAAAGCCCTCCAGCGTTTCATAGGGTTCTCGAACTTCTACAGGAAATTCATCAAAGACTTCTCCGCTACCATCAAACCCCTAACCAGATTAACTAGTGTCAATACGAAATTTGTTTGGTCCATGGAGGCCCAATCAGCTTTTGAGTTACTTAAAGACAAATTCACTTCAGCACCAATTCTGACCATTCCGAATCCAAACTATCACTTTGTGCTGGAAGTAGATGCATCACAGGCAGCCATAGGAGCTGTTCTGTCCCAGCGGAGCTCCTTCTCATCCCCACTACATCCTGTCGGGTTTTACCCCAGACTCTAAACACAGCTGAAATCAACTACCCCATAGGGGAAAAGGAACTTCTGCCATAAAATGTTCCCTAGAGAACTGGAGGCACCTACTTGAAGGTTCAACACACCCCATCACAATATACACGATCACCGTAATTTACAATACCTGAAAACCAGTAAAACACTGTCAGCACGTCAGGTACGGTGGAGTTTTTTTTTTGACAGATTCGACTTTCAAATTACTTATCGACCAGGCTCAAAATGGAAGGCTGGACGCCTTATCACGTCTGGCTGAATGCCGCGCCGCAGTTACAGCCCCCACATGCATTATACCACCTAACAAAATTATCCTCGCCACCATCGAATTGGAAACCCAGCTTAAGGATGCTCTGAAAATTGACTGTGCTAACATCCCCCGGAACTTCTCGAAAGACCAACGGGTTTCCTCTACAAAAACAACCTACTGTACATACCAACTCCTCTCACCACCCAGGTAATCAAACTCTGCCATGACACACCCCTCGCTGGGACACCCTGGCATTGCCAAGACCATAAAACCTGATACGCAGGAACTTCTGGTGGCCAAAATGACCAAAGAAATTAAGCAATATGTTTCCACATGTGAGACATGTGCCTCATGCAAAAGTGATAGAAATCGACCATATGGCCTTCTTATGAGTCTTCCTATCCCCAACAGACCCTGGGAATGGGTTTCAATGGACTTCATTGTAGAACTCCCCCTGCTCCAGAGGAAAACAACACTCATCATGGTTGTAGTAGACCTACTAACTAAGATGGCACACTTCATCGCCCTCAAAAAATTACCTTCCTCCAGTGAAACTGCCGAGGCCTTTCTGTCCAATGTCATAAAACTACATGGAATCCCTACCCAAGTTATATCAGACAGGGGTTCACAATTTATATCCAAATTTTGGAGAGCACTTTGTCTTAGACTCCAAATCGACCATAGAATGTCTACCGCCTACCACCCCCAAACTAACGTGGCAGACGGAAAGGGTGAACCAATGTCTGGAACAATTTCTCAGATGTCACTGCTCATTCCTTCAAGATGACTGGGAAAGCCTACTCCCTCTTGCCGAACTCGCACAACAATTCTGTAAATTCCTCCACTCTACATAGTCCATTCTTTGCTAATTATGGATTCCACCCTAGGTCTCTCCCTGAAATCAGCCTTCCTACAAACGTTCCTGCCACAGATGATTATGTAACTACCTTTGCAAACAACCCTCATGATGCTGAAAGACAACCTCCAACGGGCAAAGGAAAGGCAGAAGATCTACTACGACCGTCACAGAAGAGAAAATCCTCCTTATCAGGTTGGAGACTCGGTATGGCTGTCAACAGAAACCTTCGGTTGGGGGTACCTGCTAAGAAACTGGGTAGGCAATTTTTGGGTCCGTTTCTGATAGAAAGAATTATCAACCCCAACACGGTGAGACTTACCCTTCCTCCTCGACTACAGGTACATCCCACATTCCATGTATCGTTGCTAAAACCGTTTAGACCTAGCCCGTTCCCTCACGGGTTCCTCAACCCTCCCCGATAGATGTCCGTGGTGAGGAGGAATTTGAGGTTGAGCAGCTCTCGACTCCAGAAGAAGACGGGGAGGATCCAGTACCTCGTTAGATGGAAGGGTTACGGGTCTCAGGATGACTCTTGGGAAGATGTGCGAGACGCCCATGCACCCAGACTCCAAAGGTTGTTCCACAGGAGATTTCCGACCGACCCTCCTCTACTGGGGTACCCGAGAGGGTCCCCTTAAGGGGGGTACTGTAAGGATACGGTGGTTTGCGCTCCAGCCTGGATCCATGCCCTGTGTAACCATGACAACGATCGCTGTTTGCCTCCCAGGCTGGAAGCAGTGGCCGCTGG